>APFE031094785.1:78380-88821 GCA_000404065.3 Pinus taeda | reverse complement strand
GAAAAACACTTGGTTTCTCATATGATAATGCATGTTTAGAGAAGGATTGCTCTTAATTGTCTTGTTTGTCACTAGAAAGTCTTAGGATTATAGGGAGGTTAGTTTTGTCAGCAAAAATAACTCTTTCCACGTGACAGCCTCCTTCTGTTTGCACCTCATCCACTTTTCCTGGATGCATCTACTTCCGATCATTCACATGATACACTAGATGTTAGTCTGTCATTTCATAGTGGAGAGGACACATCAATGTTCATAAATCCACTCAATATTTCATCTATCTTTTCCAAAAATGCAGAGGGTGAACATTCTTGGTTCTCATCAATCACTCCGTATGATTCATCAGACCATGAGGATGTCGATGAAAATATCAATTTTTCTGATCGTGGTTGTGGTGATCTATTTTCTCTTTCATTCGATCATGATGGTGATCCATTCACTATTGATATTTATAAACCACTCATCTTCAATGATCTACCTGTTGATGAAGTGGAAATCCCACAAGTTGTTGAGGCACTTCAGCCTAAGCTGATGGTTATGTTAGGTCATCGCTATCTTGAGGTCGATTCCATGCCAGGTCAAAAATTTATTGAAACAACCAAGGCTCCTCATCACTCACCTATTTACATTGAAGATCAATCTAGTTCACAGAATTCAAATCCTCCACCTGAATCACATGATCCCATTTCTCATGCATTGGAGGAATCATACACAACAAGAACTCTTGCTAAGTGTAAGTTATCTTTCCTTCTCATGTTTTCTCATCTGTGACAATTAAAAGGGTGTACATGTTTGTCATCTAAACGCAGTGTGAAGCATGACCATGATACGTCTACAAAATTATTTTCTTGTACCTTTATTCTTTCCTTTTCTATGGATAATTTTAAACTCAGAGCCTGTTTGTCTTCACTTCCATATATTTCATGTTTGTTGGTTTACATTTTTATCATTCTTGTAGACCACGTGTTACAAAGTAATTTGTCATTGTCTCCCTGTCAGTCTTCTTGCTGTGTCATGGGACCAAATTAATCATGCTCATGCTCTCTAATGTTGCCAAATGACCCACTTTGCCAAAGTTCTTCTATCATCGCGAATGTTGTAAAAATAAACGCGCTGATGAGCGCTCCAAAATAGACCTAATGCATTGCCAGCGCGGAAGTACACATGATTCCCACGCTGGTCGAATTTCATGTGACAGCGCATCCGTTACTTGTATCTGATCACCCTGATATGACTTTCTTTGTTATTCAACAATGATGTCTGTGCTCCAATGCAGTTATTTACCCGCGATGATCCGGTCTGGGCGAGTTTGTTCTAACAACCGACCTTCCAAATGACTCCAGACCTAGTTGTTGGCCTTGTAAATGTCACCCTCCCTTCTCTGGCATATCTGTTTCGTTATTTGAGCCACCTTCCTTGGAGATAAGCTCATCCTCCCACCATTCATGGGGACTCCTTCTCCTATTTAAGCCTCCACCATTGCCATGAGCTGCTAGTTTTTGAATTCATGGTGTTTGGAGTGTTGCTGATAGTGTGTGAACTTGATAGGTAGCTGGTGTGACAAGTGTGGGATTGCTAGAGTGCTTAAGGAAGGTTGTGAAGTGTTTCCATCTTGTGTAAACTTGTGTGAGAGAGAGCTTTGTCTTGGGATATCCACCTTCAAGGGTGAATGCTTGAGGGACTTGCTAGCTAGACCCAACCAAAGGAGGATTTGACGTCAGAACTTGGTTGTATTCTCTTTTGTTTTATCAATAATAATAGACGACTATCATTATGGTTCCACTCATGTGTCTTTGTTATGATGTTTGAGTTGTATCATTTTTGACTGATACATAGTTGCATTTCCCGGATTTCATGCTTGTATTTGTCTTGTTCTTTGCATGTGCAGGTGTCTGTTCATGGAGATCGTGAGGATTGTGACCAGCTGAAGCGAAAGAACGGAAGCGACGACCCTTCTATGAATATAAGCGTTGGATTCGAGGTAGGCTCTCATCTTGGCCTTTATTTTGCAATTAGGAACCTGCGTGTTAGTATTGTTTGATTGTTGCTAGACCTCAGTTAGGCTAGTGGGATTGCCTTTGTTCGCAGAGGGGATTTACCTACACAACAATTTGGCGACTCCATTGGGGAGTTTTACCTTGTTGTTTGATTTGTAAACTTTAGACGGAGCCTGAAGCACGGCCAGGTAGCCTTCGAAATGCTATTTCTCTGCATTAGCGAAATAGATCAAAGCCACTTCAGTTGATCTTCGGTTTGGTTTACGAACTAAACAGCTTGGAGCTAGCTTTTGTCCTTTTCTTGTTCATTTTTTTCCTTGAGTTTGATTTTTTCTCTCTTTTCAAAATTTGGGGATTAGTTCTCTGTTTTTTGGGTTTCCTAGTTCGGTCCGGGAAGTGCCTTGATTGTTTAAAGAGTGATTGCCTTGGTTTGGGAGTTTTTGGCTTGATTGTGGTCGTTTTTTAGCTTCATCGCGGTTTATTATAAAACAGTCGCGTTGCCATCGCATAGCCCTTTCAGTGACTTCCTGATCATTGCGTTAATACACAAAACAGTCGCGACGGTTCTGAAAAATGAACCATTGCGGTTAAGTCACGCACTTCCGCGCTGACATCGTATTGTTGCTATGCGTAGTTTCTTATCAGCGCACTGTTGCTGTGTTCCACCCGCGCTAATTCCTGTAGGATTGAATTTCTTCAATTCTACCTCCTGAGCCTGTTGGTCTTGCTATCTCCTACTATTTTCACTTGATTTATGACTTGGTTTTCATTGTCTGAATATTGAAGCACTTTCTTGTGAGTCTTGTTGAAGCGAATCTTGCTTTTTGCTTTGTGACCTAGTTTTATTGTTCCAAGTTTGTTGGATCAACTTTGCTTGGTTACTCATTTGCAAAGGTTCGTTTACTGCTTGCTATTGGTTTGATTGAGCCTTCCTCTTTGCTTGCTTTTTCTTGGTTGTTTAAGTGATCGTTGTTGAACCAATCTAGACATTATTTAGATTTCTTTTCACTACCCGGGCACGGATCATAGTTGTTTGGGGTCAACCGATTTTTTCCACATTTGTCTGTTATCATTTCTCAAAGTTTGTTTAATGCACTTTGCCATAAAAAAAAAAGAAAAATATCTTTTCCTTTGTATTAGTTAATGAGAATTAGAAGCTTTTCATTTTGATTAATGATTAGTGATCTCAAAGAAAACTCTGTGAATTTCCATTAACTGCATTAGGGAAGCTATTTTTTGTTTTGTGATCATTTCGTTTGTGTGAAAGCCCTCTAACTTTCTTGTAATTAGCATTCATCGAATGGAATGACATATTTTGGCATATAGAGTGCATTTAGGGATTTTGAGAAATTACATACGGTAGAACCTGAAAACCAAAACTTAATTCAAGATCAACCTTAAAATGATCTGAATGAACTTAAAAACGCATTGGAACATAACGCTCACTGTTTAGAGGTATAGGCTAGAGATGTGCTCCGACATTGTTAAACCTAGTCACTTTTGTTTCACTTAAGGTTGGGTGATTCCTCCTTCCGTGACGCAACAAGTGGTCTAGTACAGACTTGTGCTCCCACGTACCGTCATGTATATATGGGGAGACTCCACTAGGTTATCATCCTTGATCCCTAGGAATCCGTGTCTGCCACCTTACAAGCCGTAACGCACCGAACACAACATTCGGGAAGATTGACTGCCGTATGGAAAGTCCTTGGCTTTCATATGATCGCTAGGGTGTATATGCAGTTTTACGGATTGTCTGGTAAACCCCTTGCCTAGTTCTCCAGAGCAGTCACTTTTGATCCTTTTCAGATTCCTTAAATGAAAAGTCTCATCTGAGCATTTGTCACTTCGGGCTCATTAAACATTGGAAGGCGACTAGAGTCATCTTTTTGTCCTTTTCTTGACTCTTAAAAAATGAAAAGGTCAAGTTATGTCCTTGCGTCTTAAAATTTATTCAGCTACGATTCACATTTGCCTGGTTAGATCTTGTTTGCGTTAGCTTGAGTAGGGTTCTTTCTCATTTAAATGGCAACTTTTCCAAAGTTCCCCAACCTAGGCATCCCCTCTGATGGGAATCCTGGTCATTTCTCTCCTTTAGGAAATGTTGGTGCTCCTTACATGGCAACGTTGTCCCTTCCTAGGTTAACTGTTGGGTTGCCTGTTTGGTTGTTCTCAACCTCTCTGGTCCCTACCGTCTCGACTGCTAGTCAATCAGTTCCTCCACTCGAACAACATCATGTTGATTCTAAGGTCAACCTCTCCCCTCCTTCGCCTGTTTCTGCGTCCTCATCTTCTACTTCGCCTGGTGAAAGTCTGGATTCAAGTAACCAGGTGGCTAAGAAGAAGAAGAAGAAGATGAAGAAGAAGAAGTCTCCTAAGGGAGAGGCTAAAAGTGTAGTGATTGCTCCAAATCCAATTCAAGTCGAGCCACCCTCTGCTCCTCTGCGGAAGGTCAAATTTCCTTGTAGATTGTGCAAGGATGATCACCTTCTTCGTGATTGTCTTGTCATTCCTAGGATCCTTGAAGTATGGTCTCGCGATCCGGCTCGTCCCTCATCGTCCTCTGAAGCTCATGGCGATGCCACCCTATCAACTGAAAACATTCGGAAGAAAGGGAAGATTCGAATCCCCTGTAGACTATGTGAGGGAAATCATCCCCTTCACCTTTGTCCGCTCATGGATAAAGCTTTCGATGTTTTGGAAAGTCTTACAGCTTCTTCACCCCAACTTCTTGTTGGTTATCAGAGGCTCTCTTCAAACCCTCTCCCTATTGACAAAGGGATTAACTTAGATTTTTCTCTTGTCCAGGCTCCTCTTCCCGAACCTGGCTGTGCCAAGCCTATTCCAGACCAACCATTGGTCGGAGAGAGTGTCAACTTGAGTTAACCGCCTGTTGATCACTCTGTTCTAGAATAGCGTCATGATCATGTTCTTCTCGTCTCGTTAGATTCTCTTGAGCCCGAAAATGACTCTCCCATCCCAGGTGATCTAGAGTAGGGGGGCAATCATACAATTCCCCCACCAAGTAGTTCCGTTGTTTCCTTCGACTGGAGCCATTTGACCACCTTCCGCCTTCCATCCCATGTGCCTTTCCAGATTACAGTACATGCCTGTGATAAGGTAGTACCTGGCACTGTCTTGGATGAGGGTGCATCTGTCAGTCTTATGCCTTCGACTACTTGGCAAGCTTTGGGTTCCCCACAGCTTGTGGCGGTCGCGCAGAATTTGATGGCATTTGACGGAGGAACCAATCAACCATTGGGGATCCTCCCACAGTTCCCTATTACTTTGGGAGGAAAAACCGTCTATATAGACGTATTGGTTACCCGAGGTGTTTTAGATTTCAGTCTTCTCCTTGGTCGTGACTATGTTTATGCCATGGGGGCCCTCGTCTCTTCACTTTTCCGTGTGGTTTGCTTTCCACACGATGGAAGGATGGTGACTATAGATCAATTATCATTCTTTAGTCCCTCCGTCCCTCCTGCGCAGTTGTCATCCCCTCCTAGTTTTTATCCACCGGTTGTATCTGCCCCGCCGCAGGTCAACTACGTGGCTACTTACCCCATGCTTGTATCTAGTGATGCCGCCGTTGTGCATAGTGTCCTGGGGGCATTGGGTCCTGACTTCCAAGATGTGATCCTTCCATCGGGAGTGACACTATTGGAAGCAGCGACTTCCTGCTCATTATGATGAATTTCGGTCGGAGCATAGTTCACTTTCCTATGTCAAGCTCCTTAAAAAATGAAATTGGGTCTGGTCCGAGCATAGTTCTTATCTCGTGTCAAGCTCCTTAACAAATGAAACTAGGTGTCACGAGGATAGTTCTCTTAAGTGTGTCAACCTCGTAAAAATAATGAAACATGAGCTCGTGCAATTTGAGTGCGATCACAATATTGTCAACCTTCACTCCATTTTTAATGGACTAAAGCTTGGGGGGCATGTACCTCGAATTGAGACATCATGCTGGGGGGGGGGCATGCCCGTTTTCCCTTGTCTTCAAGCATAGTTTGTATGTGTGTGGTCATGTGTGCTTTTAAGCTTGCGTACAAATAAAATCCATTTCCAAGCATGTTTGCATGTGTGTTGTCATGTGTGCTTTTAAGCTTGCGTAAAAATAAAATCCATTTCCAAGCATAGTTTGCATGTGTGTTGTCATGTGTGGATATAAGCTAGCGTAAAAATAAAATTCATTTCCAAGCATAGTTTGCATGTGTGTGGTCATGTGTGCTTTTAAGCTTGCGGAAAAATAAAATCCATTTCCAAGCATAGTTTGCATGTGTTTTGTCATGTGTGCTTTTAAGCTTGCGTAAAAATAAAATATGTGGGTCGTGTGTTATGCAACTGATACATTAGATTACATTTGTGTTAGACATTTGCATAGCATATAAAAACGTCATCACATGTAAAAGATCCATCCAAAACATGTATATATATATATATATATCGTGTGGTGCACCGAGGTGCTCAAAAATAAGTGTACATGTCTAGATAGGGCCTGTGTTCTCTGTACATCTGAGACACATGTCTCTCAAAAATCACCAGTAGGGAATAAAGACCTAGATATATACTGTGGTGGGTTGTGCTCCCTATAAGTCGTAGCTGCTCATGCCACCCACCTCAAAAGGCGGTGCATCCTAGGTTCTACTCCCACTGTATGGATCTGAGATGCTATGGGGACCTCCTCTATCCCCTGGAATCTGGAATCCCTATCAGCAAGCCCTCAAGGTTTCGTATCATGGTCTCCATCGTATCATCTCCCGGAGGAGCCAGGGCTAGAGCTCTAATACCCCGTGCATCCCTCCGTGCCTCCGGGGCCAGGCCGAGGGGTCTCACTGGTCCTACATCTGCATACCATAGCTTTTGTCATTAGGACATGTACATGAAAAAATAAAAAACATCACAAAAATAAAAAAATAAAAAAATAAGATCAAGTGTCTTACCACCGTCATCCCACTGCTCTCCAGCAAGCAGCGACATGTCTGGGTCTCCACGGAAGTCTATGCCGGCATATGGCCAGTCCTCCACAAAAATAGTTTGCCTCTCCAACTACTCTCGGAAGTATACTCCCCATGCCACTGGTCGACCGCCACCTCCTCGTGGCATGACTTGGCCCCATCGTGTGGTCCTCGTCTCTTGAGGGCCTCTAGGTGGGTCCACGACCATATCCTGTAGTTGCAATGCCGGTACCCGCTCCAGCATGAGCGGGAGTAAAATCGACCCGTAGCGAAACTGCTTCGACTCATCTCAACGGCAGTTGGTCAGCTGTCTCTTCATACTTGTTGTTACTGCCACTACCCAGTTGAATATGGTAGGATTCAATCATTCGAGAGCCAATCAAAGATGGGCCTTCGAGGCCTTGTGATTGGCCAAGGATCCCGCTGCCCGAGTCACCATGAAGAGTATAGTTTGAAGGACGATGTCCTCCAACGTAGGAATTGCTACCTTCTCGCTCCGCGTCTTGCGTGCCCGTGGGCACACCTGGGCCATCAGCATATCTAGAGTATCACCACCGGGTCGCTGCCCCTCCACAATAGGAATCTCACCTCGACATGATAACCCGGTCAAAAAATAGATATCTGTGTAGTCAAACTCGATGTATCGGCCTCAGATCACAAACTTCCCATCAATGGAATTCCAGGCTCTGATCAAGAATTCAAGAAGGTCAGGCTGTGCTCGCAAGCGCGGAGTTAGGAAGAATTTAAGCAACCCGCACCCCTGCATTGCATTTCGGCACCCAGCATCGGAAAAAGCCGCTATATCCTCGTTATCATGAGCGTGTTCCTGCCAAATGAACGCCATTATACCCTGCATGATCAAAAAATTTCATTAGGGCCCTGCTCATAAAGTTTCACACGTTCAATTTGTCAAAAATCTTGTTGCGCGGCGTCAGCACGACTGTTTTTAAAACAGTCGTGCTGATCATGGCGCCCTTTGATAATTTTTTCTAGGTCAGCGTGGAAGTACATCACTCTTCCGCGCTGATCCGGGAGTGGTCTGTGGAAGTTTTTTCGATTAGCACAGACCCGATAGGGAAATCCGCGTTGACCGAGAGCGGAATGAGTTTCAAAAAATCCGCCCAAACCGCCACTTCCCACCGTTAAAATGCAGCAAAAAGACTTCAAAATGGAGTGCAAGGGAAGATGAACCTACTTGGTACATACTGCAGGATCTTTGATGCATGTACAGGGTGGAATTTGGCTCGTCAACCTCACAGCTCCAAGTCGTTCTCCAAAGCTCCAAATGGTAACAATGGTAAAAATTTTGTTTACCCTCCTATTTATGGTAACTTTTGAAAATTAAATATTACTTTTCATCCATATGGGTTTTTTATGATGGTTTTTACCATATGCTTGGTTCTGATATAGTTTTACTATGCTTTTATGCATGTTTTCTATATTATTTCGAATAGGTTTACGCGTGCGGTGTTCCTTGTGTAGATTCTCATGCTAGTGGAATTACGACGCTTCTATAAGCACTTGGTTCCAAAACGTCGGATTTAAGCTCTTTCTCGATGTGAAATAAGAAAAGATAGTCGAGTCTCCCTCTTGACTTGTTAAAAGAAGTGAGAGGCAGTCGCCTTTAAAGCTCTTTTTTCGACCGTTTAAACTTAAAAAGATCACCGGGTTTTTGTCGTTTCGAATTCGTTAATGGTCACGAAGCGACGCGGTTTTGATCGCTTTTTTACTTTTTCAAATCAAAGTCACTACTTATGAAAAGTACTCCTCGGTCGTAATGATCGGGTGGTTCTTTCGAGAATAGTTTTATACTTTTTCAGGCTCGAGAGACACAAATTTACGAAAAAGGACACCCCAAGAGTTTCCTTTTCGTTGTCTTTTCAAACTCTCTAAATATGAAAATACACCGAGTTTTTCCTTTGTCAGATTCGTTAAAACTTTAATGACATCGAGTTCCATCGTGATGATGCCTCCCAAGCATATGCTATCCCCGTCAAGCTTGCCATCCAAAAATAATCGGGGTACTCGCCAGAAATGGTGGGGGAATAAAGGAACCGTAATCATCGTCGTATTGGCAGTATGTCGCTCTTGAACATGGCAATTTTCTACATTCGTGTCTGGATGGGGACATCTCATCTTGTTTCACACTTGCCTCCGTGGGTTTGGGTTATCCTGTTTGACCATTCATCTGCTCGTCGCCTCGTCACCATGACCCCTGATCATTTGACATCAAATACTGCCAAGTCCGCTGTCGTGCCGCCAATATGTTCAAGAGAAGTTGACCTCTGCAGAATACTCAACCTCCCTCTGATACCGCACACAAAACATTTTATCCATCTCTGTATCGTGTCGATGATGTGGGAAACATTATGGCCCACCTTTGATCAAGGTCATTTCCTGTCGACTTCAGCTCATTATCCAGGAAGTTGACCTAGAGACTCCCTTCAGGTACCTTAGAGCCTGCATGCCTCAATGGCAGGTTCTTCGTGTTCGACGCGAGGTTTTCATCGTTGGCCTCCGATCGAATGATTCTATGGGTGTCCGACACTGGCTCACTGATTTGCACGCCGTAGATTGTACCTATAGTACCTTGAGGACCATTGTCATCATTGGTGGTACCTCTCGCATCTGTTAACAATTTTCATCATTGGCTGGTAATCAGACGATGTTCTCGCATGTTCGACTTCGACTCTTATATTCACATGCTTGAACTTGTACTTTGTTCGGGTTGAGTTGGAGCGCAAGACCCTGGATTTTGTATGTTGGGATCCAGGCTGAATTTTGTGGATTATTATAATCACTACATGACTCATTCACTGGATGGCTGCGACCATGCCTGAGTCTATTTATTGATCCTCATCGGATGGCTGCGTCCATACCTGGGATCCAGATTTTTATGTACTCTGCTATGGATGGCTGTGCCCATACCATGTGCATCATGTATTTGAGATATCAGTTGTACATACGTGCAGGTTCTTCCTGGTGGTATTCGAGTTCAGCCAGTTTCGTAAAGCATTTCACCCCTCCTACTCTCTTGGGCTTCATGCTTTAGGGGGCATCTGTTACACAGTAATTTGTCACTATCTCCCTGTCAGTCTTCCTGCTATGTCATGGGACCAAATTAATCATGCTCATGCTCTCTAATGTTGCCAAATGACCCACTTTGCCAAAGTTCTTCTATCATCGCGACTGTTGTAAAAATAAACGCGCTGATGAGCGCTCCAAAACAGACCTAATGCGCTGCCAATGTGGAAGTACACGTGATTCCTGCGCTGGTCGAATTTCATGTGACAGCGCGTCCATTACTTGTATCTGATCACGCTGATATGACTTTATTTGTTATTCAGCAGCGATGTCAGCACTCCAGTGCAGTTATTTACCGCGATGATCTGGTCTGGGCGAGTTTATTCTAACAGTCGGCCTTCCAGATGACTCCAAACCTGGTTGTTGGCCTTGTAAATGTCGCCCTCCCTTCTCTGGCATGTCTGTTTC
>APFE031094785.1:60457-72023 GCA_000404065.3 Pinus taeda | reverse complement strand
TATTGGTGATTCCTCTCACGCCTGTTAACAACTTACATCATTGGCTGGTAATCAGGCGATGTCTTTCCATGTTCGACTCCAAAACATTTTTCACATCGATCGACTTGTACTTCGAGTGAAGATTGAACGAGTTTTGAAGACCCCGGATCTAGTTTCATCCATCCGGGCTGCGATATATTCAAGAATATAAAGACATCAAGTGAACATCATTGCCAAATAGATGATCATCCAAATCAAAGGATGATGACTCCAAATCATCAGTCTGCCACACAGACGATTGTCTGTCCTATGTACATGAAAATCAATTTATAAAGCTGAGCATGGGAATGCCTGCCTCAGCTAGATCATGAAAAATGTTGTCAAAATAATTTATTGTATTTTATCTTATTACAGGTCGCCTCCCAGCTCGAAAAAACTTCAGATCCTCATGGTAAAGCATTTCACCCGACATCAAAAAGATTAACGACCTCATGCTGTAGGGAGCAATTGTTATAGACATTTTTGGGCACTTCAACCCCAATCATAAATGTCCATAAACTGAGGGCTCCTAAGTCCATAAAAGTGTTTCTTCACTGCCTAAAGGAACAAGGTCAGCTGATTACATCATCTCCCAGAAGTTCTCCGCTAAAAACTGCTCATAAATGGTCAAGACTGGACCATACTGAAAACCCAGTGCAGAGGCTGTGATGCATATCACCTTCCCACTGTATAGGGTGCGATGCATACTGAATAGCTCCTTTGTAGGGTGCGATGGTCGGGAATGGACAAATAGCAGGGACAAAATGCGAGGTGGAAGATCATGGAATCTTCCAGAAACTTCCCCTCTAACACTTGCCTCTCTGTTTTCGACCAGGGATGAGTAAGAGATCTTCATTCTCCAAGTGGAAGCAGGAACTATCAGAGAGGAGACACTAATCAAGATCCCAAAAGATGACTCACCTCTCTGTAATCATCTATATATGGATCCCTCATCACAGAGATCCAGAGGCTGGAATTTTGTATCTTATAGAGAAGTGCTGTTGGTTTTCTGGTGTATATTCATAGTGTTGGGTGATCTACGATTTGCTTGAGGTGAAGAAGGGCTTTCTTGCTGGAGGATGATGCTGGGTCAGAACATATGGTTGTAATCCTCTTGCTACTTTTCATCTTAATAAATCTATTCAATTTTTCCTCTATATTCTTGTATGTTTGTTTATATATGCATTTGTATGGTTAACACATATCTGATCCTGTGTTATTTATGAATATAGATATTTGTTCTTCGACAGTAGTATGTTGCTGTGATTCCACAGGTGATCTTTGAAGCTGGGTAGATGAAGAAGAAGCGGCAAAGCTCTATCAAGAAGGAGAGGAAATCAAGCGCAAGACTCAGGTTGGTCTCCTTTGTTCCACTCCTATCTATTTTCATAAAGGAAAGTGAAAGTAGACTTTACTTGTTTGTTTCTAAGATAGCTACTGGTCTTAGTGGGAATAGCAACATCCGAGTGGACACTATTCTTGGTAACATTGGTGTTAATCCAGTTTAGTTTTCTTTCATGTTTGCTTTAGTATTTAAGTGCTAGGAGTCTTGGTGGTATGGTTAAATAAAGGTCAAAAATTCGTTCTCATTCATCACTGGTCCCAAAACCCACATAGATTCCCTATATCAAATTTGTTTTAAGGTTCTTATGTGTTACGAAATAGTTTAGGTGTTTTCGTAGTGCGAAACCAAAATTCACACTGGCTGTGCTATGAAATCGGGGATTCATGAAGATCCATAGCAAATATTGCTCAAATGTCATATCTATTAAGATCTGTTATGTTTACATCATCAGTTGTTAGCTTATACACTTCGTCTATCATGTCCAACCACTTATCCTCATCATTAGAGTAGTTAGGTGCCTTGGTACGCTCAGGTTGCAAGTTTCAAGAAAAGCCAAGCACTCACAATCATGATTTGTGTCTGGATTCATGTGTAAGGAACAAATTGTCAAGCATTCAATTTGAATTCCTTGAAAATCAGGCGAAGCAGTTTTCAAGTGAGGCAGCTTTCAAGAGAGGCAATGATCGAAAATTGAGACAGTGCCAGTCTTTCAAATTTTCATTCCACTGGAATTCCATGGAGGGGGCTACAGAAAGAAAGGAGAAAAGGTCAGGCAGGTGTTTGAGGAACGAACCGAAAGGCTTAGATATTATCCTAAAGACTAGTGAAGTTGAACGCGTATTCAAGTAGGCTGACTGTTGGAGATTTTGCGAGAAACTTCAAGGAGGTCATACGCAAGTCACCAGGGAATTTGCTTTGAATTTTATAGGATTGAATTCGAAAGTTGGGGTGCTCGAATTACCCATCTCTCCAGAGGTTATATCTACAGTCACTAAAATCCCAAGGGGACAGGAAAGATGGTTTAAAAATTTCAAATTTGATATGACTCCGTGTAAGGAATTTCTAAAGCCAGAGTTCATTGATTCGGACTTGAACAAATCAGTGCCCAGAAGTTTCGTCAAAGATTCATATGCTAGCCTACTTACCTACATACAAAGGTACTTCACCTACGAAGGGAGGTATCATAAGGTATACTCTTATCACTTCAAGTTTCTGCTTCATTTTACTAAGAATATATCACTTGATTTGCCTTTCTACTTGTTTTGTAGCCCGGGAAAAATGTGTGACAAGGTTTAGTTAAAGAAGGAAGGCCATGAGATCTAGTTGTTTCATCACGGCTTAGTCAAGTTGATCATTTTGCATGAGATCCAGAGAGTGGATAGGGACTGGTCCATGTTCATGTTTATGTATGGCTTCAAGAATGAGACTGCTCTCAGTCCTCAGGCTACGAAAAATTCTCCACCAGCGGCTGGTCATCGTGCAGAAACAAGATCCAGGAGATTTGTAAAAGTGAAGGCTAGGAAACAAGTAAAGGAGCCCAGCAGACCACTGGTAATTTAGGGCACACCCCAACAGTCTCAGAAAGAGAAAACTCAGGTCAAAGAGGGTGTACATGAACCATCTATAGGTGAAGTAGTCCAGAGAATAATAACTAGGAGCCAGTTAGCTAAAGAAAAAGGTAAGACCGTGGTTACTGAGGAAAGCCCGGTTTCAAAGGGAAGTCTGAATGACTTGCTGCAAGCTATTGATATTGAAGAATCTCCTCTGGTTCGAGTAGATTTAATAGAATCAACTAAAGACAAAACTGAAAGGATTAAAGCATCGAAAAAACTCAAATTTGATGAGCAGGTTTCTAAATTTGTCTTTAAGCCAAGACGACCTATGACGAGGCGTTCAAAGTAGGTACAAGAGACGCTGCTAGAAGTAGGTGAAACAGAGGAGATAGAAAAATCTCATGAAGCACCTGTGACTTCATCAAAAACATCATCGTAGCTGCATAAAGACAATAGAGGTAAGGCAGTTATCTCTCAAGAGGAATATAGTGTTGAAGAGTTGAAAAAGAAGTCGAAGTTAGCAAATCTTGAAATAGCTAAACTAAAGAAAGCCTCAAGGAAAAATGCAATCAAGGAAGCTCAGTTTAATAAAATGGAGGCTCTATGCGAAGACAAAACAATTTCAATACCCGAGGTGGTCAACTATCATGCTCAATACTACACCTCGTCAGTCCCTGCAATAAAGGAAGCAAAATTCATCAGAAAAGTTAATACGAGACCGAGAGCCGGGATCAGAATTATGAAGAGGAAAAATGAGGATTTGAAGATACAATTAAGCCAGCATAAAGGATTTCCTTAGCTAAGGAAAATCACACAACAAACAAGGTTAAGTCCTAAATTTTGATGATTTACCTTTCTGAAGTTTTCCTTAAAGAGTGGTTCCTCTGCATTCAGTTTTGAACAGCTTCAGGGCACACGAAAAGGAACATTTCAAGATAAAGAAGCTCAAGACGGTCAAATTTTGGCACTAAAATTGCGTTTTTTAAATTACACAACAGTTTTGTAGTGCGCTACGAAACCGCTGAAGATGATGCCTAATGCACAACAGTTTCGTAGCGTTCTACGAAACTACTGTAGCTGCATGTTATAATTCGGTTGATCAATTGTGAGTGACAAAGGGAAAATCATTAACAAAGTATGAACATCCAAAAAAGGCAGAACAAGCAGAGGAAGGAAATATATGAGCTCTAAAGCTATGTGTTATAAAATGGTCATTATTCATAGCTAGTTTTGTTCATGATGCTTCAGGCAACATTAGACAGGTTTTGTCTTAACACATGTTCATGTGCCAGGTCTACAGTACATGAAAAACATGGAGGTCCAATACATTTTTGGGTAATCAAAGAAGAACAACAGGGATAATTGATTTCAAATATCCTAGTGGAGACTGAAAATAGAAAAACAGGGGTAGTTTCCTACTTTCCAGGAGCAGTAAAGAGATGAGACATCAATGGCGAGCAAGGAGTTTCAAATCATCACCACAGCTAAATTGAAGAAGGACATATGTCAAAGAACGAGTTTGGGTTGTAATAAATGCTACTACCAACATGATGAGGAGTTATACTCCTAATTGTCTTAGGTTTCTAGAACTTCCAGTTAGCAGTTAGTTTCATTTAATAGTTAGTTTAAAGTGTTAATAGGTGTCATAATAGGAAGAATTCGAGTTCCCCTCATGCCGGAGGAGGAACCTCAGTTATGTAGAGAGCTCTATATATAGCAGAACATCTGATATACAAAGGGTTGGAAAATTTCAGAGAAACTTGAATATTGTGCTTTATGTAAGACTCTGTTTTAGTAATACAGTATTGGCTTTGCTTCTCAGGAATCAGAAGGAATTCAACATTCAGAATGTATTGTATTGTCCTCTTCTCAGTATTTGCAGTGGTATGAATGTGTGATTACTTAGAAATCACTGATTGTGCTCTAATTTCCTTTATACATTTATAAACTATGTGGTCCTATATGTTTTTGGTGTGATCCAAATGTGTTGAATTCTGGATGCCCTGAATTCTATGTAAGCTTGATAGCATTATTATACTGAAACGATTTTGACTCCATAAGCCCAATGGATAATTTCTAATTGTGTTTCAACCACTTACATTCCTTCATTTTGTTTCAAAGAGTTAGCCATCTTACCCATAATCAAAATCTTGAATCTTGTGAGAGAGCCCTCTCAGGTTGAGGAGGCTAAGCCTTAGCCTAAAGTAGGTTTGAAATAGTTACTTAAAGTTTACTTGATTAGTAGCCTATCAGGGTTTGGTTTTGAGATAACACCACAGAATGTTGCCAAAAGGGCCAATAGTACTAGGATTTGCTTAGCTAAATCATTTTTGAACTTGGGTCAGGCCCCACTAAGCCAACACTACACAATCCTTCCTTGTATGCCAGTCAACTTTTCCTGAAAAGTAAAAAGAAAGTGAAAAAGCATTCCTAGATTTTAGTGATCTATTTTTAACATCAGGAGTTACATGCAAAAACATTTTTAGAAACTTCCTGCCAAGTGTCGCTTTTTCCTATATTTGTGGCATGCACGTCATAAGCCCTAATTTCACCAAATCTATTGAAATGACATCTTAGAGCACATTCTTAACATTTGATCTTGGAGCTCTAGGATTCCCGAGGCATCTAAGAACCTTCAGCATGGTCGAGCGACATTTTTGGGTAAGTTTTGCTTTTCATGCCTTTTGGCACTTTTTCCATCTCTTTTTAGTTTTTAGATTTTATGAGTGTTGTTTCCCTAGTTTTATTGAACAAATGCTGGTGTTTCAATGTATTTTATCTTGTAGAAGTGTTGTTTCAACTTTTTCATTACCTTTCCTTAGTGTCGCACGCATAACATTGTTTCTGCACTCACAATCACCATTTCGGTGACTCACTTCATGAACTTCTTGGTTTTTCATTTGAATAATTTCCACACTTGCTTGAATCACATGCATGTTTATTTCAATCATATCTACACCAAGTTTGCACATGCATTTAGTCCTTAGTGATTTTCAGTCGTCCGTCGACATGTCTGAGCTGCCTTGGCCCACACCTTGCCTTGTTTCAGCTTGCACTATACATTTCTAGGATTGAAGGCTCTACCTTTCTCTCAAGAATTACATAGAAATTTCCTCCCACTAGCTTCCCAGGCTGTGCTCTATGTAGTTTTTGGAGACAATGCCCCAGTTGGCCCCCAGGATTGCGTAGTGAACTTTCCTGGGAAACAGTCATGCTAACTGAAACTGCACATTGTGCAGTTCCAGTCCTCAGCAGGCTCAGATGGACTGTGCTCTACGTAGTTTTAGCTAACAATCATCTCACTCGCAGCCTAGACTATACTCTGCGCAGTTCCAATTGTTAGTCTCCCAACATCTCTGAGACAAAACTGAACATTTTTCCCAAAGCATTCAACTAGGTGTGGCGCATGTCAGTCCTCAAGTTTATTTTGGTTTTCAACTAACATTTTCTTTTCATGAGTGTTTCTCTCTCTCTATGTATCACAGGTGTCCATCAATCTCTCAACAGTACATGTAAAATGAGTTCCAAGAGCACAGGATCAAAAGACAGTCAAACGAATTACTGGGGATGTGGTTGAACAAGGGTCAATGAGCTTTCCCATGTACACAGACAAACACATGTTCATCGAGAAGGACACCAAGATCACATGGCAAGACATCAAAACCATATTTTTTGGCAACTTTGAGGAGAATCTAGAGGATAGATAGGTCTATGTGAACATCCATAAGTTAGGACTATAGAAGGTTGCATGCAGGTTTCCCGTATTCCCTTGCACAGATGTGATCCACTGGGTCTCACACACTCATCTTGAGGCAATGATACTGAGAAATGTTAGTGGAACAAGGCTTGCTTCCTTTGGGATGAAGGATTATCAGGAGATATATCATTGCCCATTCCTAGTGAGTGAGATGGATATACCATTCTACAATCCCAACGATAGTACAGACACAAGAGATATCTTGAAGCATTGGGTAAAGGATTTAGAAAAGCTCAGGATGACATCCAACCAGATATACAAGTCGAAGACACTTAGGAAGGCATATCAGTTCTTGGTCATCTTCACATGCCGCTTGTATGGCTAAGGGAGTATAGAGAACTTCCCACATAGTTGGGTTGCTATGTTGGATCAGCTAGCAAGTGAAGGAAAACCATTTAATTGGTCTGACATGTTGGCTCTCTAGTTGAAAGTGCATCTATCCAATGCTTAAAGTCCACCCAAGGACTAGAAAGAAAAGTTCTTCATGTCTGCATACTTGCTCGATAAAATATGTGCCCATCAACAGTTTCCTGGCATGGGTTGGGCATGGACAACTTCAGAAAGTTCTGTGAATGTATATTTCAAGTTGCTCTCAGATTGTAGCTACCGAGGATTCATGGCTAGAATATGTGACCATTTCAGTGCCCCTCTATACGCGATGATATTTGAACAAGATCCACCCTGCATGTCTCATGTAGCAATGGAGGCATTGCTAAACATTGCAGATTGGTATGCCTCACCCGAGGGAACCTTCATCAGGATGTGTATTGTGGAGAAAGCTCCGCATGTGTTTCTAAGGTTCACCACAGACAAGTTGGTCACACAGGAGGTTTCATAATACATCTTGACAAGGTTGTCAGTTGGATTGCACAGGAAGAAGAAGGCACCATGGCCCATGCTTCCTATGAGAATCAGGTTGTACATGATCGGGAGTTTGAAAGAAGCAGATTCCAAAGTGGAAGACTTCAAGAAGTTTAAGCTCGACACCAGGAGTTTCAACCCATATGAACCACATGGTTTTTGTAGGGATCATTGTGCGAGAGTATATTGTCCTTGGATCCACGGGGCATGTCATTAGCCAGAGGAATACCCATGGAGATATTTTTACAACTCTTTTAGGCTCAATGAACTAGGCATCATTGCAATGGAGTGGCTAGTAGAATTCAAGGTAGCAACACCATAGGGAGCAACGACAACAGTAACAACAGGCAGAAAACCAATTCAAGGTAAAAGCAAGAGGAAGATTGCCGAAGGAACATATACGGAGCAAAGCTACAAGTTTAAGGAAGACCCACTTGTGGAAAAGGTAGATTTGGAGATGGATTCGAAGAGGCGACAATGTGACATGAGTATAGCGCAAGGAAAGAGAGAGAAGCAAAGGCTAGAAGATATTGAGAGGATGTGCAAGAAGTCTAGCATAATCTCAGGGAAAAACAAGAGCTACGCAGAAGAGAGAAGGAAGCGCAACATGAACATGAACAGGAACAAGAACAGGAATAGGAACAGGAGGAAGTGCAAGGTGCATAGGAAAAAAAACTTCACCAATACAGGTTGAAGGCTCTGAACTAGCAGTAGATGTGGAACATGGTTCGAAGTTGCAAGAACAAGAACTTGCTCTACAAGATTAACAGATAGTAGAACAGATGGACATGGAGATGAAGCAGCCAGAATAGAATCAGGATACCGACCTCATGCCAAAAGCAACCAAGGTCACTCCATAGGCTTCACCAGCTCCAACGACAAAGAAAGTCCCGAGTGAACAAGGGGATACCATTCTACTTGGGGACCATCCTAGAACAGAGGTGTACAACATAGCCTTTGATGAGTCGTATCACAAAGTTGTACAATCACGTAGAGAACACACCCTAGATGAACATGCATCATCTGTGCACTTGGAAGAACGGGCGATTGTGTCAGATGTATGGAGACACTTAGTTGTCTTGGCCGATGCTACAAAGGCTTAGGATTAAGCCATGAGATCGAGTGTTAGGTTCTTGATAGCAGGAAATGAGCGCATGGCTAAGGAATTGCAAGAAGCCAAGTAGAGAGAGGAACAACCAATAGGATCTGCCAGAGCAGAGATGAAGAAGTACATACTTATTGAAGTATCAACTCTTGAGACAGTCATGCGGAGACTGTATGATAGGTTCATCACTGTGAACAAGGTAGTTTTCCACCTACATGGTCATCAACAATGCTGCACCAAAATAGTGAACACTCGTAGACATGCATGTCACAGTTGATCATGTACAGACATGGACAAAGAGGTACAATGGAGCCCCACTTCACTTGCACAAGATGATGAAGCCACATGTGGAGTTGGACAAAGAACACATCTGGATTCAAATTTGGAACTATGAGGAACCCCCATCGCTCATCACTAGTATTGAGGCTTCATATGCATAGTTGTACTAGAGCTTGGATGTCATGGTAAGAAAGTATGGCACCCCATCGATTGGTATGCTCATCGAGGCCAAAGAGAAAAACCAAGTTAGACTAGAGCTCTATGCATACTTTGATTAGTTGATACTCATAGTCACCAACAAAAATTTGCAAGTCAGCAGATAACATGCAGATGTAGATTTTCGATCCAGTCTTGCTTAGGACTAAGTTGCTCATGTTATAGGATGAGTTAGACCGAGGTTCCAAATCAATATACCTAAAACCAATGGAGGCAATAGTTCATTTCGAGAAGGACTTCATCAAAGAGTACACAAACACCATTTCACACTATCAAGCATGGCATTAGTTCGTCATCGAGGATCATGGAGAGAAGGTTGATGAGATGGTCTTTCCACAACCGTCTGATTCTTAATGTGTTCTTTTCTTGCTCACTCAAGCCAATTTTGTCCCACATGGGTATATGTGGAAAATGTATCATTTTTGTAAACATGATGTAAAGTGAAATTCCAAGTGTCATTTGTGGAATACAAACAATTATATGTAATGAAAAGAGTCATGAGGGTAGTCCAAGAGTTACGAAGGGGAATGTCAAGGGTCACCCCACCCTTTTTTATATATAGAACCTCGTAACTCATAGAATGGTCTTTTGGGAGCCAAGCTTTTGCTAGGCCTTGCTTAGATAGGTCTTGGAGAGTATTGTGACGAGCCTTGGCTTCTCCATAGTGCAGAGTGAGTACGTCTCTTTGGAGGAACATGTGGTGTTGACTGTAACGTTCCACTATTGGGGCCAGTGGCTATCATGGTTGTATTTAGGGATGGAAATTTCACTTTATATAATATAACGGAGCCAACACGTTTCATACATACGTTTTTATTGTAGTTCAACTATTCTAGTTACTTTAGTAATGTATGTAGTTTTACTTACGCATTGATGTATGGACTATTCTGTATGTGATTATATGAATCTATTTGAAGCAAGTTGTTGGTTTAACTCATCACTTTGGATTTTCGACTATTCTGCTTTCCAGTTTCTGATGCCATTCATCTCGTGTGTTACTTTCAGGCTGCGTACTATTACAAGCTTCTAAGGGATACACTTATTTTCCCCTTCCATGTTTTAGAACCTCCCCATGCATCTCTCTTCACTGGCTGCAAGGTAACACACTTGCATCCGACAAGGATATCTTGCTAGCCTCCGTGCGCTATCACAGTCAAGGCATAGCTTTACTGCCCACTGCTGGGACTCCTACTCTAAACGGTCAGAGGTCTAGTTGGGAATTCTTACTTGGGAGATCCCCTGACATGTTGGCGGGTCTAGCATCATCAACACATCAAAAAATAAATATTTTTTGGATCATGGGCCACTTACTATTTTCCAATTAAACTATGTGAATTTCAACAAGGGATATGGAAATTCAATTGCTTTAAGAAAGTGTTCATGTGCAAACTCAAGTTCATCTAAAAGACGAAAGGGAAGCACATATTACTTACTTTATATAATAACACTTTCTCCTAATCCCATGAATTGAAAAAAATGATTTTATTTTCTTAGTAGTAATGTTTGTGGATGATGGGTCACTTAGTTCTTTAATAGTTAAGCTATGTGATTTGTGGAAAACTTTAGAAAAATAGTTTGAAAAAACGTATGTGGAAGTTGGAAACTTACTTCTCTCCCTAATTAATCTATGTGTGTATTTCAAATACGAAGGAAAAAATACTCTAATTGATCCACTAATTGAGGTTATTCAAGCAACCAAGCATACTGAATAGAAAAAAATGCAGAGGTGATCCGGATTTAAACAGGAAAACAATAGATTACAGAGATAACCATAAATACAGAGATGCGATAACCATAAATAAAGAGATGCAACGGAAATAATACTTCATTTCATTAGTGGAAAATACCGAAATATGCTTACAACCAGAATTGGAAATAAACCAGCTAGGACAATGGTAGCTTATCTCTGAGAAGAGATGTGCGGCTACATGTCTCTGAACTGTTCCGAACTTGTGTTACAATGAGGCTCAAAGGCCTATTTATTATTGAGAAACAATGGAAAACCCTTGACATTCCAAAACCGACCCTTAGAAGATGAAACGCCAAATTGTGGGCCCTGTTTTGGGTAAATTGGTACATCAATTTCCCGGGGTCGTAACTTTGGCATACGATCTCCTTTTGACGCGTATGATAGCTCGTTAGAAAGATCTATCCGAGAACTACCATTGTTGGAATGGGCAACATAAGTCCATTCATGGACCCGTGTTGCCCCTGGATTCCCAAAAACGTCGTTTAGGGCCTCAAAACGGCTCCGGAAGTTCGGGACCCGAAAGACTGCTAAAAATAGTAAGTTGTGCTACAATTAAGGAAACTGAAAATGCTGAGAAAGACAATGGTGGGGGTCCAGGTGGACTTGGCAGGTGGCCACCAATATCCACCTGGATCATTCCTCCCCCCTTAGGAAGCAATGTCCCCATTGCGTTGAGTTCCTC
>APFE031094785.1:18378-54106 GCA_000404065.3 Pinus taeda | reverse complement strand
AGGACTCGAAAAACTGCTAAAAATAGTAAGTTGTGCTATAATTAAGGAAACTGAAAATGCTGAAAGAGACAATGATGGGGGTCCAAATGGACTTGGTAGGTGGCCACAAATATCCACCTGGATCAAGAGGTGAAGGTAATTCACTAAAGGCTGCTAATCATCTGAGAAAAGAGAAAATACAAGGATATTTTTGTTTTCTTGTGACTGCACAGGTTTAGCCACACACAAACGCGTGCGCATGTCTGTCAGATAAAAAACCACGTGGGCGAGCAAATAAAATTCAATTCAATTTAGTGCACTCGTAACATGTCCTTGAGGTCCTGCAAAAATTCCAGAGAGGTGCTGAGCGCCTTGTAGATTAGTTATGTAGAGAGAAGGTCCCACAAACATAATCTTTATATTAAAGAAAATACAAGAGTATGCTCGCCATTCCTATGGTCGTGTTTTTTTGGAAAGGGTGTACCAAAAGACACCTCCTTAATAGTTTATTGTTCCCTATAAAGGATCATAGACAAAGTTGGTGCTTTTAGTGGAAAAACTTAGATAAACACAACTTTATAAATAGTGGAAACAACTCATACAGAAACATAAACTAAAACAAAGATGTAAATACACAAACAATGATCAATGGAGAAAACAAGTCAATAAAATAATGGAAAAATCTCCCTTTATTGATTGCTGGTAGTAGAGGTTGAATTCAATATATGAATCTTAGACACTTGAAGAGAAATCTTTGAGCTATGGTGCTGAAAAATTCTCTGCAAGGGTGGTTATTTTCCTCAATCTCTTTGCAAGTTTCTCATCTCTCTCAAAGAAATATGAAGACTCTCCAATGGTGGATTCCTCTTTTCTCACTAAGATGATAGATCTCTTATAAGAAATATGGCCAACATGATAGTGCTCTTACTTTCTCTGGATTCAACAATGGAATGGTGGTTTGCTTTGATAGCAATTTGGCTAGCATAACAATGTCTCATATTTTGGTTCTCCCATTGCTTGTTTATATAGAATTGTTTGAATCCTTCTTCCCTCTCTTGGTTCATGCATGATAACGACACATGAGTAGGACAAGATGATTCCATTGAGGGCTACATATCTTCAGGGTGACTCGAATTTGGCTGTCCTAGACTGCAATTTTGTCAGGGAATTGACTCCAAGTGTGTGGAATGGTCCCGAGTCATTGATTCATCCATTTCTTCGATCGCACAACTTTTGAAGGATATTCCTCATGTGCGTGGCTATAGAAGAAATGGACATGAAATATGTTGGCTTGAGGGGGCTTGGACCCAGGTTTGGAGTTAGCTACGCTAACCAACAAAACCCTACACTACCGCCCTTTCGAGAGCATTTTGCATAGCGCAGGATGCACTCTCTCCCGAGGCAGTATTGGGGGATGCTAGAACCTGTTTTTTTCATCGAGAGGATGATATGATGTGTTTATTTCAAACTTATGGCTTTATCTTGACCTTCACGAACCCTAACCCTTAAAAACTTGGAAATTGTAGCAATTAACAATTAACATATTTATGCCCTTCGCCGATTGCGCTAAACATGCATAGCCTCATATGAGTAAACAGATCTACATCTTCACGAATATAATAAGAATTTTTATCAATTAATTGCATTCAACATATAATAAATACAGTAAATTCAAAGATAAAAAATAATACACAGATGCACAGATAGTTCTTCAAAATAAGCCTTTTATTATGCTTAATATCTTTAATTACACTTCTTTCCAACCCTGCGCAAACAACTGCAGGGGCCCATGCACCTAGCTCTAGACTTACCAAGGTCTCCATGCACACAACTATAGGAGCCTTCCCCTTCACCCAAGTATAGAATAGACAAAAAAATACTCAAATCATGCACTATTCTTCTATGCTTACTTTCTATGGCTCTTTTATGACTTCCTTTTATATTCTTCTTCATTACAATACCATGGTTCGTGAACCATGGGTAGGTCTCAAAACAACTTGACTCTTAAGAAACTAAGGGGCTTTAACCTTCCTAAACCCCATTTGACTCCTATCAACCTATGATACTCACGCTTCGCTCCTCAAAATGTAGAGACTTTACAATATTTCACAAAACTTAACGAAATTTGACCCAGGGGACCCCATCCCAACAGGTCCCCAACACAAAGTCGTGACTCGTCCTGAGTCACTCTGCTAGTTTTGCCACAATATTTTCTTGAATACCATTGAACTCGATCTTCAATACTTGAAGATTTTTTGTTACCTACACAGTGGCCCGACGAACTTCTTTAACCAATTTCTCCATGGTTGGACCTTCAATTGCAAGGCCCATGGTTCTTAGTGTCTGTTGCAGAGCCTTTAACTTGCTCTAGATGGTCTGTGATAGTTGGATTACCTCATCAGCCCATGGATGCATCCTTGAGGAGATAATGGAGGCCTTCTGATGAAGCTCATCAATCTAGGTCTAGATGAATTTTCCTTCCTGAAGTTTGGTGAACCTCTGCACAAGTGTTAAGGTCTGTGTTGTCACCCTGATCTCATCAAACTACAATTGCATTTCATGGATGTCTACTTCGATCATCTGCAAGTGTGGATCCTCCTGCAGTGAGGTCCACATATCCATTATCTACTCAAAACATTGGCTGCAGTCCTTGACTGGAGTGGCCAGAGTGGTCATATCTTCCTCAATAGTAACCTCACACTACTCTCTTTCTTCCGAAGAGTAATTGGTTGCATATTAAGTTGAATCTCTAAAATCTACAACTATAGCTCAAACCATACCTTTCCAATTTCCTTTTTGGATGCCTCCACTGTAGAAGCCAACTTGTGAATTTTCTTTGCTAAGGCCAACTCTGGCGGAATTTGGAGCTCAGGGAGCTCACTGCACACTTGGGTAAGGGCTATTTCTAGCTATTGATTTCGCTATATTGCCTCATCACGGCCCTGCACTTTCTCTGTAAAAATTTGTTGATTGTTAGTTTTTACCTCGTCAATAATCAATGATGCTCATTTCTCTTGGCCATGGAGCTCATCTGAAACAGCTTGTTACAGCTCATGCAAGGTCTGGATCAATAGTGCTGCAAGGTTGATACTTAGATTTTTCCAGTACTATGGGCACTCTTGATCTTCGGTTGTCTCAATCTAGAGGGAGCCCCCTAGTATTGGTAATGCTCGAAGCTCAGATGTAATTTCAAAGGAACTAAACTTTGGATGATTTTGTAAATTAGGTAGCAGAAAAGGAAGTTATACAATTGAAAAACAACACAATTCTGAAAGGTTTGGTGCCTCTTGAAGAATTTTTTGACCAAAATGATGTGGCAAAGAATCCTAGAGTAATTCCCTTCGAAGCAAAAGTAGAAGACTATAATTGGGAACAAAACATCAACCTAATATTGTTAAGCTTTCAGCCTTGACTCCTAAAGTTAGAAAGAAATACCTTGATCTGATGAAAGAGTATTCAGATGTTTTTGCATGGGGATATGAGGACCTTAAAATGTATGAAAAAATCATCATTCATCATACCATTCCAATTAAACAAGATCAAAAGCATTTCAAACAAAAGTTGAGAAGAAGAAACCCTTTTTACTCCCTCTTATTGAAAAGGAAGCCAGAAAATTGTTTGATGCAAAAATTATTGCTCCTTTGAGGTTTTCAAAGTGGATTTCAAATTTGGTACCTATAAGGAAGAAGATTGGTGAGATAAGGCTTTGTCTTGACTTCAGAAATCTCAAAAAAGGTCTCTCTTAAGGACAACTACCCCTTGCCTAAGATGGATCACATATTGCAAATGGTGGTTGGCTCAAGAAGGATGTCCATGATTGATGAATTTTTAGGATATAATCAATTTTTGATTCATCCCAATGACCACGCAAAGACAACTTTTATCTCTCCATGGGGAACTTTTATGTATGCCAAAATTCCCTTTGGGTTGTTGAATGCAAGGGCCACCTTTCAGAGGGCCATGGATATTGCATTCACTAATCAAAATGATAAGTTTATTTTCATTTATGTTGATGATATCACTACTTTTTCAGATTCTAATTTTGACCATTTGAAGCATTTGATACAAGTTTTTGAGAAGTGCCGGAGGTATGACATATACTTGAACCCGAATAAGTCTCATTTTTCAATGGAGGCGGACAAGTTGCTCGGGCATATCATCTCAAAATATGACATCAAAATTGATCCAAACAAAGTGCATGCAATTCAGAAAATCGATTTCCCAAGGAGTAAAAGGGATGCACAATCATTTTTGGGCAGAGTTAACTTTTTGAGGAGGTTCATTCCTAATTTAGTAGAAATTATAAGAATTTTGATTGACGTGCTAAGGAAGGAAAGTGAAATCAGATGGAATATTGAAACTAAGAAATCTTTTGAAGAGATTAAAAAGGATTTAGCCACTGTTTTTGTTTTGGAAAGTCCGGATGATACTAAAGATTTCATCATTTTTTCTTTTGCATTTGAACATACTATTGCAGTGGTTCTATGCAGAAAAATCAGCAAGGTAATGAGAAACCCATAGCCTTCAATATTAAAGGTTTGAGAGATTCTTCCCTCAAGTATAACATTATGGAGAAACACGCATATGCATTGCTAAAAGCTTTGAAGGATTTTGGAGTTTATGTGCTCCATTCCCATGCGGTTTCCTATGTTCCAAATGATGTTGTGAAGGACATTTTAATATAGCCCGATCCTAAAGGTCAAAGGAGAATATGGATAACAAAAATTCTAGAGTATGATGTGGATATTAAGCCTACTGAGTTGACAAAGGTTCAAGGATTGGCCAAATTGATGGCTGATTCAAATATTAGTATGTTGGACATAAATTATATTGCTGATTTTTCCAATGAGAACATTGTAGAATCTGAGTCAGCAGGTATCTGAAAGGTTTCTCTCTTCCCCTTGGTAGGCCAACATAATTTATGTTTTGCAACATTCATAGGCCCCTCTAGAGTTGACCAAAACAAAGAAATATTTTTGAAGTTGAAACCTGTAAAATTCTACATTTTAAATCAATTTCTCTATTGGAAAGATTGATGTGAAGGAAAATCCCCTTTGTGGACAAAGGCGATCCCTCTGTCCGCAGAGCAGATTTTCCTTCACAACAAAATGACAACCCTGCTCAGGAAGCTATAGCCTTTTCATCCTCTTTTTCCATCTAATCTCTTGATTAGTTTGATCAACCATCGAGTTCTCATTCTTAGTTTGAGCCTATATAGGCCCGTACATTCACTAATTGCTACCTTAGAGTGCTAATTCTAGAGTTTTTGTGAAATCTTTTTTGTTTTTCCCATATTCTTCACTTAGTGCTAGTTTTATCAGTGATAGTCACAATGGAAGTACATTTTTTACATGTACAATCATGTTGGAAACCTTGTCTTCCACTGTTTACCCATGTTGATGACCAACATGGGATTTTCTATGAAAAGTAGCGTTGACAACATAAGTTTTTCTATGAAAATAGCGCTGATGACTCTGTCACCATGAGTTTTTATATATAAAGTAGTGCTAATCCTTGAATGTGAGAATTTTTAGGGTTTCTCTGTCAAAATCTAATGTTTCTTGCCCCGTGAGGTCTTTTCCCATCCTATATGATTGGATTTGTTAATGTTTTTGATTGATTGTCTTGATTAATTTCAAAATTTGTCTCATTGGCTTTGAAGTGAAATTTGATTGAGTTCTAGGGTTTCTAGTCGATTGGTCATCACTTGCTGCTTGTTGGTGTCATTGAGATGCTGGCTTTGCTGATTGATTGAGTGTTGTTCTCTATGGAAATCATTGATAACATTGCTTTGCATTTGTTTTAGTTTGTCTTTCAAAATTTTCCTTTTTGTGAAAATGCATTACATTAGTTGCATTGAAAAGTTATTTTTTGAGATTCATCATTGAAAATAGATCACATTTTTTGGTGATTGAAAGCTAAAAACCATATTAGGTACATTCAATCATTCAAAACGAAAAGAAAAGAATAATTCATAAAAGTGAATTTAGTAAAGTAAAATCATTTTTCTTTTGAAAAAGTTGCATTTAGGATAGTGAAAAGTGAAAATCATTTTTACTTTTGGAATTGCATTCGAAATACGAAAGTGAAAGTTAGTGAAAGGAATTTTGCTTGATGCATTTTGTTTGATGAATTATTGATTGAAATTTCTTCCCTTGATTAATCTAGCTTTCATTGAAACATAAAGGTTTATTTTTCTCACATAGTTGCATCCTAGGCATTTAGGTGACATCGTTTTGAGCACAAAATTGAAACATAATTCTAGAAAAACATTAAAATTTATTGAATTAACCTAAGGAGCATTTGGAACTTAATGAAAACATTTATAGGTCTAGGCTAGAGGCTTGTTCTAGTGCCTATAAATCTAGTAGCTATCGTTAACTAGCCACATTGTATCCCGGGGCTGAAATCCCATTCCATGTACCGAAGTATATAAGATTGGTCTCTAGTACTTTCAGGTATATCAGAGTCATTCCATGTATGGAAGGTATATGGAATGCTCTCATCGAATTGTTATGCATTAGACAATGCTAACACAGACTTGTGCTCCCCATACCATCACTTGTATATTGGGAGACCCCACTAGGTTTCTATCCTTTAGCCACAGGTAACCGATTCAACCACCTTGTAGATGTGATACATCGAACACAACATTAGGGGAGATTGGCCACTACACTTTAAGTCCTTGGTTTTGGCTAAGGTGTATATAATGGTTCATGGATCTTGGTAAACCCTTTTTCCTAGTTACCCCTTTTTGGAATATTTGTTATTAATTTCTAAAAATAATTGACTGCGGAATAACATCCTTCCTATATAAATATTCCTTAGTAGATATTAGGTTGATATTGATGGCAACATTTCCTGAGTCTACCAGTCAAGGAAACCCCTCTAATGGGAATTCTAGTCCTTTTGCTTCTTTTGGAAATACTGGTGCTCCCTATACAACAACATTGTCCCTTCCCGGTTTTACCATTGGTCTGCCAGTTTGGTTATTTTTGACCTCGGTGATTCCGAGTGTCCAAAATGCTTTTCAATCGTGTTATCCTCCACCTAAAAAACATCAACCTCAAATTGATCCTAAAGTTGATCCCTCACCTTCTTCACCTATTTCTTCACTTCGTTCTTCCTCTTCGCCTGGTGAAAGTCTGGATTCTTGTAACCAGGAAGCTAGGAAGAAGAAGAAGAAGCAAAAAAAGCAAGGGGGAAACCAAGAAACAATTTCTATGGATGAAAATGATGTAGAAAAATCTTCCAACCAACCTTGGAAAGTAAAATTCCCTTGAATGTTATGTAAGTATGACCACCTTATTCAGAATTGTCCTGGTATTCCCAAGGTCTTAGAAGTGTGGTCCATAGGTTCACATCAACCTTTGTCATCAACCTCTAGTGATCATGCTGGTGATAAAACTTCAATTAGAGATGGTAAAGCCCATGGGAAAAAGGGAAATTAAAATTTACCTGTAAATTGTGTGAAGATAATCATCCCATTCACCTTTTTCCTCTTATGGATGAGGCTTCCAAGGAGTTGGAAAACCGTACAGCTTCTCAATTTCGTCTTTCGATTGGGTATCAAAAATTTTCCCTCGATATTTCACTAGTTGATCCAGTGATTGATCAAAATTAATCTTTGGTCAACCCCACTCTCTCTAAAAGTAAGTCTCGTGAGTCCATTCTTGACCAACCATTGGTTGAGAAACCGGTAGACCTGGCTCCACCTTCAGTTAACCCTATCTTTTGGGTAAAGAGTGAATCCCATACCACTCATGTTCTTCTGGTTTCTTTAGTTTCGAATAAGCTAGAGGGAATTCCTCTCGTTCCCTACGTGCATGAGAATAGTTCTCCTATTCCCATAACTCAAGAGGGAAGCTCTCACATTTCTACGACACCCCCTCTGAGTATTTTAGTCACTTTTTTTTATTGGAGTCAACTGACAGGATATCGTCTTCCATATTACGTGCCTTTCCAGATAATAATACAGGCTTACAATATGGCTGTACCTAGCACAGTCATAAACGAGGGTGCATTTGGTAGCATTCTGTCCTCAACTACTTTGCAAGCTTTAAGTTCTCCTTAGATTGTCCTCGTCACCCAGAATTTGTTAGCTTTTAACAGAGGAACCAGTCAACCATTAGGTATCCTTCCTTAGTTTCCTATTACTTTAGGAAGAAATAATGTCTATATAAACGTGATGGTTGTCCAAGGCCCATTGGATTTTAATCTACTCCTTGGCCGTGACTATGTTTACATCATGGGAGATCTTATCTCTTCCCTCTGCCGAGTGATATGTTTCCCACATGAAGAAAGCATTGTGACCATTGATCTGCTTACATTCATTATTCCTAAATCAACTCGCAATCAACCATCATCCCTAAATGTTCTTATGTGCAATTGGTATGACCCCTACCACAAGTTAATTACGTGGCCACTTGTTCGATGCCCACATCTACTGATGATCTAGTAGGTGATGTAGTACGCCATGTACTGGGGGAATTGGAGCCTAATTTTTCATTTGGATCCCTGGACATGTATCCCTTCAAGAGTGTTGTTCTCTCATTTGATGAGAACCTCTTGGAAGCCATGGCCTCTTTTTGTCTGTGATCAAGTGTTTGGAGTAGAGTTTCTTGTCTTGTGTCAAGCTCGTTAAAAAGTGAAACAAGGGATATGAGGATAGTTATTTTACTATGTCAACCTCATTAAAAAATGAAATATGTTCCTATGAGGATAGTTCTTTTACCATGTCAAACTCATTAAAAAATGAAATAGGTTATGAGCATGGTTCATTTACTTGTGTGTTATACAAGAAAATGACCTCCTCATCAGCTCAGAGGAGAAAGACATGATGACTAAAAGACATAACAAGTTCACAGGCCCAGTTGTCAAGCTAATGCTGTCTAAACACCAACAACCTACTTTATAAAGCTTCCTAGCAAGGCTAAGGGTGTGTTAATGCCGAGGGTAACTCTATCTGTTACCTTAGGAAGAACGTTAGTGAACCCTAATGAGTTTCTATGGGTCAAGAGAACGAGTTGACTGAGAAATATCCCAAGATTCTCTCCTATGTCAGCTCACAAAAGCAGGGAAACATTAGAACTCGACCTGTTTGGGGGAATTACTAATTCCTAATGGATTATGAAAACGAGAAAGAGCACAAAGGAATGGAAACATCATTGCTTTTGAGTAATGGAACTCATGAATGACTTGGCAACCCTATCCTCATATGCTATATATGCAAGGCTAGGGCCATTGTGAAAGAGGTCGAACCATTTGAAAGGATTACCTATTTGACTGTCGAGCAAAGTCTTAGACTAAGACATCAGAAGAGGTTAAGAAGGGAGAGAGAGAGAGAGGAGCTGGAGGGGTAAGGGAAGACTGATACAAGTGATGGTTGTAATCACTCTTTCTACATCAATATATAACTACATTTGTGTTGTCCACTCCGAGATGTTGGTGGTATAACTTGTTTATATGTTTATGCAACATTGTTAGCATGAGTGACTTAGATATATGCAACTAGATATCTTTATATGTTCATGCATTGTTTATCAAGGTTTTATGCTGTGATATTACACTTGTCTTTGCTATGTGCAGGTTTTGATTTTGAGCTAGCTTAGGGGTCTTCCGCCTAGCTACATTGCGTCCTCCAGCAACACCACACTAAGACTTGAGGTAATAAGTCTTTCTCGCTTTGATATTCATTTGTTAAGCATAGATATGCATGTATCTTTGTGATAGATGCAACTAATCTGATTGTTTGCCAAGGATCCTAGGAAGATACTTGAGGGTTTCTACATCACCAAACACTCGTGCATTAATCTCTATTGTAGAATTAGCGACTCCACTGGGGACTACACTTAGTTCCTAGTTTTCCCAAAAAGTTCCTAGATCTCTCTTTCTTCCAGGCCTTCCTGTACTTCTTCATTCCATTTCCGACCACTAAAGACTATACAACACCCTTCTCTCAGTGCTGAGCCCTAGATCTGATCCCCACAACCTTTTTTTTGAGTATTTTGCCTCACTAACGTTGTCTGATAGTGTAAACAATGCTTTATAAAGCACTGTGTCCTCACAAACAATGCGTTAGTGCTAAAACTAACTCTCTATAGCCTCTAGTATAGAGCGTTAGCCAACCATTTCTTGATAAACAACTTGCTTTGTGACCTCATGGGTTGGGAAATCTGCTTGTAGACTGATAAGGGATCTGCAACTACACTTGTTTGACTGATCTGTCCCGAACAATTTTTTTTTTTAAGAAAATAGCTTTGCTTCTTAAAGTTTTTGTTTTCATTAAAGAAAAGATACAAAATTTTTACTCTTTTCTGCTTAGCTGGTTAGATCTGCATTATTTGGTATCAAAAGTTGTTAGTGAGCATTGAATTTCTATCAGTTATGCTAGTGTTTCACTGAATAGGATCCATGGTATATATGTTGATGTATGAATGACTCTCCCTTTGTAGAAGCAGCTTATTCATTGAAAGTGAAAATTTACAAGCATTGTTTTTGCATGATTTGAGTAAGTCTCATATAAATTCATACGTCAACACCCCTACCGAAGACTCTAACGAAGTACATTTAAAATCTACCTAATAAAATCAATCATCAACTCTTTTTAGAGTAAAAACTCATTATTTTAGGCTAGGTTTTACTGAATAGGATCCATGATATATATACTGATGTATGAATGACTCTCCCTTTGTAGAAGCAGCTTATTCATTGAAAGTGAAAATTTACAAGCATTATTTTTGCATGATTTGAGTCAGAGTCTCATATAAATTCATATGTCAACACCCCTACCGAAGACTCTAACGAAGTACATTTAAAATCTACCTAATAAAATCAATCATCAACTCTTTTTAGAGTAAACCCTCATTAGTTTAGGCTAGGATCTTGGGATAGGCAGTGTGAGTTAACTACTCAAGATCATACACTGAAACTAGTGTCATTAAAGAGAGAAATCCTTCTGCACTCATACTATCTGGGACCACTCCAGTAAAAGAAGAGCTAAATACGAGACAACATAGGACTATAAGTGAAGGTATCCCACCTTTGCTTACATCTCCTTTGGTATTTTGTGTATCGGGGATCCCTTCGGGGATATTGGAGTTGAGTCAGGGACTTAGGTATCTTGCCCACACAGTGTATTGTCTGCGACTATGTCCCCCCTGGTACTGTCTATGATTTGAGGTATCCTTAGTGGCCATACTTTTAGGGACAAACACAAGGTGACTATGGTGGGCTGCCCTAGTACCTAACATAGATGAACCTACTATGTCTTCGATTTTTGGGAGGGTGCTTGTCTTCATGAGAGTACTTGTCCCCTTAAACTGAGGTTCAGGCGAAGCTCAAGAGTAATCGTAACTATACATTTGGCAAACTCTCTCTGTTATTGATTGTGATACTGGGTTTCATCTCCATTGATGGCGCTTATCAGATGGGGTCATTTCCCTCTACTTGTTGATTGATTTCCTTAGTGTATTTTATTTTTTATTTTTGAAGTGCCAGATTGTTATCACTAAGAATTTAATAAATATCACTGTAAAATATACTGATAAAATTTATTAGTCACCATGGCTACATCTGACCCTCATGTCAATCTAGATGGTTGTTAGGTATTCCCCCACTCATTGTGGAGGATACGTCAAGCCCCAGTTTACCAGATTCCCTGTCTTTGGGTAATCAGTCTCCGAGATCTAACACATAATTAGTTTGGACATTTGACAATTCAAGCTTTGCTAGAATATTGCTTTACTGAAGGATTCCTTCCTCCATACAATCCTCTGATCACGAATCCATTGGGACTGCTCTTTATTCTCGTTGCAATTGTACCTCCTTTGTCTTTCATTAGAACATTTCCACCCATCCCATCGATGACTAATGGGTCATTGGATTTTGTGGACACTTTTGGTCCACCACCACCTCCCTAGTCAACAGTCAGTACAACACCTCTGATGGAAAACCCCACTATCCCATCTATCCCAGGTTCAAACCCTATTGTCACACCCACCATGAGTGGAACCCAATAAATTCTGGGTTCTGCCCCTTTTGTGTCAGCCCCTGTACCTTCGACAAGTGCTACATATAGTGCTCCTTATAATGCTCAATATAGCATAGTTAGCATGGGTCCTCTCAACCACCCCTATGGTTGGCATCCATTGTTTAGTTCTAACTCCCAGGTTCAAATGCTTGGGGGCAGAGTTCCTAATATGCATATACCAGCTCAAAATATAATAGTTCCCCCTCTATTTACAAGTCTGCATGGTTAGTCATTGATGGAAATGAACCCTCCTTATGTCAGTCAAGGACCTATAGTTAGTTATGTGGTGAGCGGGAACCCTCAACAAGGTTCCAATCAATCCATATGGGCACCCTACTCACAACCTCAAATGAGTCAAGGGGGCACTTCCAACCCCCATCCTAACAACCCCTATGGAAACCCACAGTACATGAATATACCCCAAGGAACTTACTATACCACACAACTTGTGTATAATATTAGAAACAACATGATGAGAGGACCGCAAGGACCCTCAAGTCATATGTCATCGCCTTGGTCCGATTCAGGGGCATCAAACACCTTCCCTTTCTTGGTAATGCTTGATATCCCCGATTTGTACAAACTCACAAATGATCCCATCTATCACAACTTACTTTGGCCACCAATTCCACATAAAATTTCGATAGACATCCTGAAGTTCGAAGGGAAACAAGGGGAGGATCCGGGTACACACATCACCACCTATCATTTATGGTGTGTTTCTAACTCCATGGTGGATGATAGTATCTGACTATGACTATTTCCCCACACCCTTACTGGGAGTGTAGCCAAGTGTTACATCGAGTTACCACGTGCGTCAGTCAATACCTTTGGTACTTTAGCGATGGAATTCTTAAAGCACTTCCAGCTACCCATCCACTATGAAACTGGGATGGAACTCCTCACCTCATTACATCAAGATACCACCACCCACATCTCTGATCATATACATGAATGGAGACATAGGTGGAGGCTAGTCAAAGATGCCCTCCCAGATTATCTATTAGCGGATTGGTTTTGCAAGTCTCTAGTCCCCCAAATCGCTAAAGATGTTACCTTCGGTGGTGTGGTCATAGAAGATCAATCCATTCATCACGCCCAACACTTAGATTTGATATATTCACAGCCTGGCACTTTATACAACGTCATTCCCAATGCCCCTTGCAACTCCAATGCTCCTGCTACTCAGCACCTCAGAGCACATGCCAATGGGATTATCGACGTTACCTCTGGGGATAATGTAAAACAAATAAACAGTCACATTACCCAGTTGTTAGTTGACCCCTATAACAAATCAATTGCTCTTCCTAACACCGATAAAATCTACATAGTCTACACAAAAACGCGGTGGTAAGAACAAGAAGTTTAAGAAAAAAACGCTCCTTCTGAAGAGCAGTTAACAAAGCAGTACAACCCAAAGTAGAAGGCTAATTTGCCTCCTGACGATGGAAAGGACAAACCTACCTGGTTCCCTTGCAAAATCTATGCAGAAGACCACATGACATATCTTTGTCTGCGTATCAGGAATGCAAGGATTTCATTGCTAAAAAGGACACCAGCAAGACCCTGCAGAAATTATGACTGTAGATTAACTAGATAATGCAATATAACCAAAGAAAAACACATTAACCTACTTCTACAATCAATTTGTAGAAGCTTAAAAGATTTGAGCAAGATCAAGTTGAACACATATAACTAGAAGAAGAATCAATGCACATGAAACACAAAATAATACTCAGGGGAAAGCCTTAGGTAAAAACCCCACTATCTGTATTATCATACAAGTTGGAAATATCTTAGAATTACACCAAGCCTTAGGTCTCATAGCTAGCCAGCTCTCAACACAATCCTCACTATTGCTCACAGAAAAAATAGACTTCTCATAAGCCTTCTCCTCTGCCCTCCAAATTCCTATTTCCTTGTGCAGTTTCTCCTGGGTGATCCTCCTGTTACCAAGTGGAACACTGAGCTCTCACACTGATCTCACACCCTATAAAATTGTGCAATCCTCAAGGAATGAATTTCCTTCTGCATGCATGAGTTTTGTTTATAGGAAAACACATGAAACTGATAGTACATTTTCCTTGTCTTTAATATCAAATGGGTCTTTCTTAGAATAGACATGCATGAGTTATTGATGAGAGAATCTTTAGTTATCTGGAGTACACTAGTTGAGTGCATGCATGCATCAACTGAATGATAACTCACAATTAGTTCCTCAAACAATTTGGAACTAATTTAACTAGACTTAACTTAGTAAACTGAGCAAACTAATTACAACTCAAATATAACTCAATCTTATCTTCTTAATTAAGGGATAATCTCCTTAATTTAAGGGACAACTGTTGCATGACTTCAGAAAGACTTCCAACTTGAATTTGTCCAACTAATTAATCCATAATGAATTAATTAATTATTTTCAAGCAGCTGGTGAGACTAAATTCGAATTTTAATTCAAGGACAAATTAAAATTGGAATATTATTGTTGTCACATTTCAACACTACCTCTCAACAAGAAATGGATTATCTTCTACCTTGATCCTATCTCTTTGGAAATCGAATTTAAACTTTGACAATGCCTTTGTCAAAATGTCAATATCTTGCTCCTTTATCGAAAGATATTGCAACAACATGATCCTCCTCGCTACACAGTCTCAGAGATGATGATACTGGATGTCGATGTGCTTGGACCTATCATGAAATACTAGATTCTCAGAGAGTTTGATATGACTTTGATTATCACAATAGATCACATTTGGATCCATCCTCTGATCAAAAAAACCAACTAGGATTTTCCACATCTAGATGGCCTCACATGCTGCCTGAATTGCAGCCATGTATTCAGCCTCTACCGACCTATGTGCAACCGACCTCTGTTTCCTACTGTACCAAGAAACTGCATCTGACCCAAGGTTGAAAATCCCTCCTGATGTGCTCTTCTGATTTGATGGATTCCCTACCCAATCTGCATCAGTGAAGCCCTGTAGCTTCACTCCCTCTATCGGTCTGTACAATAATCCATACTAAGATGTGCCTATGAGGTATCTCAATACATGCTTTTCTACCTTCCAAAACATCTTAGTAGGATGAACCATCGATTGACTCAGCTAGTTCACCGCATAGCACAAATCTGGTCGTGTATTCAGTAAGTAAATCAGTGAACCCACAAGCTGCCTATACACAGCAACCTCTACTACTTCACCTGAAGTAGCATTCTCCTTCCTCTAGTTACCTACTAGAGGAGTCTGCATGGGCTTGCACTTCTCCATGTGGAATCTCCTAAGTATCTCATTGGCATACTTGCCCTGAGACACAAACAAATCCCCATCCTTCTGCCATACTTCCATTCCAAGGAAGTATTGCATGAGACCCATGTCTTTCATCTCGAATTCTCTTGCAAGGTCCTCCTTGTAGGACATGATCAACTGATCATCACCTGTAAATATGAGATCATCAACATAAAGTACAATGATCAATGACTTACCTTTCACCATGATGTGGTATAGGTTCGCACCCGCTTCACTCTTTGTGAAGCCCAACCCGGTGAAATAGTTGTCTATCCTGGTGTACCAAGCATGAGGTGCTTGCTTCAGCCCATACAAAGCTCTCTTGAGTCGGCATATATGTGACTCATGATTGAAGGTATCAAAACCTTCCGGCTGCTCTATGTACATCTCTTCCTCAATCTTGCCATTGAGGAATGTAGTCTTCACATCCATTTGATGGATCTTCCAACCCATCTGTGTTGATAGTACCAACATTGATATGATAGAAGAGTACCTTGCGACAGGAGCAAAATTCTCATCGTAGTCAATCCCCTCGACCTGTGAAAAGCCACAGGCAACAAATCTTGCCTTATGCTTCTCCACACTACCATCAACAACTTGCTTTACCTTCTAAAACAATTGGGAACTCACAAATGACTTGTTCTCTGATCTCGGAACCACGTCCTAAAAAATGTTACGAACTATGGAGTCATACTCCTCCACCATAGCATCAACCCAAATTTGTTGCTACACTACTTCCTCAGAGGATGATGGATTGGTCTCAACACATTCCCCAACAAGGGCAATGTATCTAGTGTACCTCTTAGGTGACCTCCTCTGTCTGCACTGAGAATATGGTTCTCCCACATTCTCTCTCGCATTTGTCAAAAATATGTCAGCTTTTCTTGTGTGCTTCCATCCATCTCTGGAAAACTCTGCTTGAGTGGATGTCTCCACTCTAGGAACTTCTGCATGTAGCTGCTCCACATTAGTCTGAGGCTCCTCCTCCTTAGGAACCAACAGTTCCTCCATAGCTTGTAGTTGGAGCTCCCTCTCAAGGGAAGCTTGCATGGCCTTCTACTCATCAAACTTGATATCTCTATGAACCACTGTCCTTCAACTTGTAGGAAAGTACACCCGATAGTTATGAGGTGTATCAATGTACCCCACAAGTATCCCCAACTCTGCTATTGGCTCAAGCTTCTTCCGTGCATCCTTTGTCACATGGTACCGAAGAAAGCTTCCTTTGGTGTCTTCATCCCAAGTATGTGATGTGGGCTTCTATTTTGCAAATAGACCACTATGTTGCATGCCTCAGCCCACACGTGAAGTGATGGGCCTTGGTCATGTAGCATCACTCATGCTGCCCCTACAATAGTTCTGTTCTTCCTCTCGACCACCCCATTTTGCTATGGGTTATGAGGTGTCGTCAGTTCTCGTTTAATTCCTTCCACTGCACATAAGTCCTTAAACTATTGAGAGACATCTTATCCACTGTTGTTGCTTCTCAAGGCCTTGATCTTCTTCCCTGACTCTTTCTTGACCAAAGATTTTAACACACAAAACTTTGTGAAGGTTTGGTCCTTCTTCTACATGAAATAAATCCAGCATTTATGAGAAAAATCAATGATGAAAATCACATAATACCTTTACTACATTGTGGATGCCATCAAGAATCGTCCACACACATTAGTATGAACTCACTCTAAGATAGCCTTTGCTCGACTGTCTCGATCATGAAAGGAAAACTTGGTGTACTTTCCCAAGGTACAACCTTTGCATGTGTCAACTTGCTCACATTTACCTTTGGGAAGTCCTGTATATTTTTGCTGCATTATCTTCAAGGCCCCATGATGCAAATGGCCCAATCTCGTGTGCCACAACTCGTCAATTTCTTGTCTTTGCACCAATTCTACTTTCATACTCAATGCTACATAATCATCTACCTCTAGTTTATAGAGATTCTTCACCCAAATCCCAATCCTTTGGGTCTGACCCATGGTTTTGTGTCTTAGGAACACCTTTCCTTTAATGAAGACAACATTTTAGCCTTTGTCCTCCAACATCGTGATCAATACCAAGTTATTCTTCAGTCGAGGCACATACTTCACATTTGTCAAGGTGAGAGGAGCTCTATGCTCCCTATGAAAAGCATCCGTGCTAACTCGTGAAACACTGTACTTTCCATCGTCACCCATCTCTATGCACATCTTGAGGTATTTCTCCTCCAAGGTACTGGATAAACTTTTATCATCAGTCATGTGGAATGAGGCTCCATTGTCAAGATACCAAACACAACCCACCATCGATGACACCATGCATGCGATGAGTGTAAAGTCCATTTCGAACTGAGAGGCTAATGCCTCACCTTTCGATCCTTTTGTGGATCCCTTCTTGGACTTCTTTGATGGGAAATTAGTTGCATAATGTCCCATCTTGTGTGAATTAAAGCATCTCACTTTAGACTTGTCACCCTTCTTCCCTCCATGAGAAGAATTTGATTTGGAATGGGAAGCCTTCCCCTTTCCTTTCCTTTCCTTGCTAAGGCCAGCTTTTCTTCATCATCATTCTTTGATGAAGAACCATCTCATGTGCTCCTTCTGATCTCCTTTTGCATCAGATTCGACCACAGTCGTTCCTAATCCAGTAGTTTCTCCCTTCCATTCACACAGTCCTGGTAGCTATTCCAACTCTTTGGAAGGCCGAGGAGAGTGGGGCTCACCATATCGTCATCAGTAGTTGTTGGCTTGTTGGGCCTTGACCCAGGTTTGGAAGAGTTATTAGCCAAACAAATCCCACAGCTACCGGCCCTTTTGAAAACAGCCCGTTGAGCGTGGACTGAGGTCTCACCTGAGGTAGCAGGGGAGGGTGCTGGAACCAGGTTTCTGCACCCTTGGAATGTCTTGATGTGGTCTAGAGGGGTCACGAATCATTCTGCGACCTCACGCCACTCTGCACTGCTATCAGGCTTTCATGTAGATCCACGCAGGTGTACTTTCTTATTAATGAAATTGTTATAGATATGATCTTCTTGTTAAAGTCTTTAAGCAAACATTTCATAATAAAACCCAGAGGGTGCAATCAAAATTCTTTAAAGGCATAAACTCATTTAACAAATGCATAAACCAGAATACAGTAGATCTGTGATATTTCAGAAACAACTTATCCTTATTAATATCTTCCGTCAATACAACCAGATCTGCCATGCACACTAAGTTGCAGACTCTACCAGGCCTCTGTGCACACAGCTGCAGAGCTTTTATCTATCTACAAATAGCCTTGACTCAGACTTATAGATGCTGAGAGAATATTATCTTCATAAACCCATTACATTCAAGATCCAAAACAAAACTTACTTCTGGCCATAGAGCCTTTCTCTATTTATACATTCCCATGGTCCACGGACCATGACAGGTCGACTCACTTCCTATTATTTTACATTATTCTTGGGCGGACAACCTTTTCACTTGACTCATTACAATTCACGCTCCATGCACTTCGTGGAGTATTTACCATACTTCTACCTAAAATTGCGGGCTTTGAGCCCCAACACTGTTACGCTGGGCCTCCTCTACCCAACAGGCCCCCAACATAATCATCGTGACTCATCTCGAGTCACTTTTCTAGTGCAGCAATCTTCACGCAAAGTTCATGTAGCAATTTCTGCACTTCGCTTACACTTGCAACAAAATATTCTGCCATTTGCTGTACTTGTTCTATGTGAGCCATCGATGCACCAGTATCAGTATTAGTTGCTTGTTTGGGTTCATATACTTCCTCCATGTGTGCCATCTTTCACTCAATGTTGGTGGAAACCACAAATGCCTCATCCAGCCAAGGCTAGATATGTTCTTTAATCACTACTTCCTTCTGTCGAGCGGCATCAGCCTATATCTTAAGATTTTGAGCCTCCCTCATTTTGGCCAAGCGCTCCGTAATAGCAACCACCTGCGTGGTCCCTGTGACATTATCATAGGATTGTTGTAGATTCCTTACCTCTGTTTCCAACCCCTGTAAGGTTGGATCCTCTTGTAGTGACGTGAGCATAATAAGTGATTGATCTCGAGCACTCCTACATAACACGTGCTATTGTTTCCTGCCAAAATAAAATGATGTCTTTTTGCTGCTCTGTGACCTTCGGTGGTGTAAAGGGATATGATTTTAGTTTCATCTCTACAATCTGCAAGTTGAGGGCCAATTGGATCCTCACAGCTTCCTCCTTTACTTTGTGGAACCCACTGGCCAACTTGTGGATCTGGATGCCGACCGGTAATTCTAGCATGATCTTGAGTTCAGGGACTCGACAACATGCTTCCTACACAATTTGCTCCAACTACTGGTTCTGTGCTAATGCTTCATCTCTTTGGAGGCTCAACTGCTCGATGTTAATTCATTGCTCATGAGTAACTAAACCGTGTGGCCTTCCCTTGCGTGAAGCTCTATTATTGCACCATCCTATAGTCGGTATAAAACCTCTCGTAGAAGGGCAGCCAAGTTTATTCCAAGTCCCAAAATTCGGCTTACCATGGCTCGATCTTTCACGTTATTTGCTATCAATGCTTCAATCGGAAGTGTGATGGTATTAGCCATTTTGGCCTGCAACAACTGTTCAGTCGTGACCGTACTTGTAGCTCCATGGGAAGCTAACATAGTCAGCTGTGGGACCCTTGTTTGAAGTTCCTACAACGACATCCTGAGCACCCCCAATACAGACTGTTGCTCTGTCATGGCTTCATCAAGCACCTCTTAGGTAGCCTCATGCACTATATCCCCAATGTCACTTAGGTCACCCTCAGTTAGTGTGCTAGGATCCGTATCTAGCTTGGATGCCTTGGCCTTCTTCTGCGGCTTCATCCGTTTTGTCGGTCATGGTCGTTTTAAAGGCGAACCTGTGGTGGTTGGTGCCATTCCTTCCATCCTTATATCCATGGCTCGCTCTATGGTCACCTTTGGAATTCTTTCGTCCTTTGTCGTCATAGCCCCTCCTGTTGTTGCCTTACCTATAGAAGCCTGCGCTTCTTGCCAGGCTACCCATACTTCCGTTTCAGGCTGTTCGTTCCACTTTTGTTGTGCTACGTGCTTAGCTTCAGCCTTATGTTTTTGGATAGTGGTCTCATCGCGCCCCACCACATCTGGTCCATGCCACTCTAGTGGCTAGGTATCCAATGCCGCAAAGATAGCCTCATCAATGGCAATGAAGGGAAGTGTGGACCACGTTTGGTTTGGGTCCTTGTGTGCCCGGATGTATACATGGTGCATGTCTGCCTTAAAATCGGCCACGTTCTTCACACTGTCATATATCTCGGCGGACAGACATGGTTGTTGGTTGATCCATTGTTGGATGTTTGCTTCCATTAGTATCTAGAAAATCTTGAAGTCCCAGATTCTTGCGGCATCCCTCATCACCCAGAGCGACGTATATTTGGTAGCTTCTTGCCAATCCTGGTCTAGGGAAGGAAACTGACTATCTTCGAGCAATTCACTTGTAACCAGTATGATGGATAACAAGAACCACACATAGTGGAAGGTCTTATCCTCCTCTTGGGCCTCCTTGTAGTTGGTTAGGAATTTGTCACAGAGGAACTGCACCCAATTGAAACATTCCCCTTCTGTGCATTGCTCAGCTAGCACGACAACTATTACTGGGACCTTGTTAGCGTGACATTTCTGCATCACTTTTCCTGCCATCAACTGGGTAGCTGCATGGAACCCTTTGTCTGGAATACTGTCAATAGCATACCCTCACTACTTTTTCTCCAATTTGTATTTCTTTTTCAAGGTTTCCATCATCGTCACATCTCCACTCATATCAGCTATTTCCATGTGGTCACTTCCTTCATAGGGAAGCCACGAGATCTTGTGAATAAGTTTCGCTATGATGGGGATGGGTTTGTTTATCCATAAGTATCCATCGTGTACCAAATAGAGCAGTTGTCAGATGATCAATATTGTAATGGGGGGTCAGTGAAAACTTGGAATGGACAAGAGACAGAGTAACCCAACTTCCTCCACCTTTTGCAGCCACTCCTTCGGCTGAAGTGTCGTAACAACGCCCTCCACGCTTTGCTCCATCAGTTTGCTAGTTTCCAAATGGGGAAACTTATTGGTATCTGCAAGGTCTTAGTCTTCAAACTTCATAGTCGAGATGTGGCCAGTCGCCATTCCTTTGAGCAGAACCCCTTTAGGGAGAGACGGGGTGATGAGTATGTTGTCAATGACATCCAAATCTGTAAGGACCTTGGCCTTCCCTTTTCTTGGAGGAACATACTTGGGTCATCTTATTGGCTAGATATCTTTGTCTATCTATTTGTTTGGTTCAATTTATTCGACATAGGTCAGAGGATCTTTTTCCTCTTCATCGCTCTTAATTGTAATGGTTTTGCCTTTTTCCTCCATTGATAATTTGCCAAATTGTGGATTTCATAGAGACGTCCGGACCAGTCCTGCTACTTGGGGGTTATTCTTGGTCCACGGTGTCATGGGTGATTTAGGGATTTCAACTGTATCATCCTTGGGTGTGGATATCAACCTGAGTAGGGACTCCTGTATTACCTTCGGCAGGGCTTTAAACCATGAACTTTCTCTTACGACTGCTTCATCCATCCTGTGCCGCTCTATTTGAAACCTGAATAATTTACTATGTAAGGGGCCAAATGGTGTGTCGTAACAAGCCATTTGTGCTTTATATACCGTTTCTATTTCAAATTCGGTCGTTCTCCTCATTTGTGACTTATTAATGTGATTTTGGCGGAAAATCCATTTAGTCTTGTGTCTTAATGGCTCATCGCCCGCTCCTTGGTGTCTTAAATGGGACATCTTGTCATGAACAGTAGCTATAATAGTCATCATCCATTTTTCCCATGCGGTAGTGCAGTCCCTAGTATGCAGATGCGTTCTATGCTTTTTACTGGTCTAGCATGCTATGTTCGAATCACGAAACCTTCCTGCAGACTGCTTTATAGTCCCATGCCCTCTTCCAACCACGTGGGGCACTGAGATTGGGCCTCCTACATATAGTCCGGTGGTCACACCCCTCGTGTCGGCCTTCCTCTTCCCTGCTAGCCTGGGCTGCGGGCACCCTTCGCGTTCCTTTGAGCCAAGTAGCGCATTACGATCTGTGCTCCCTTGTTCACTAGGGTGCAGTTGCAACCATGATAGCAGGGTTACGACTTGTTTGAGTATCGTAGGAGGGCCGACCAGGTCTGGTTCCCTTAGTTGCTCTTTCGCGCGGCCCATTTGTGTGACTCCTATTTTTATTTTGTCAATTTCCTCATCCAGCCTTGCGCTTTTCCTCCTTAGCCTGGCACCCACTTCCTCTAGTTCACTAAGTCTCATGTTGTCGCATCGCCGCAGCTGCTAGATCCCTTCATCTAGGTCTTCATGTTCAGGTCAAGCTATAGGGGCAATGGCTGGGGAAATTCTCTTCGGTTCCCTGGTTTCAACGCATTTATACATGGGTAGAGTTCTCTGTGCATACCCTACTGGGATTATGGTTTTATTGACCCAATGAACCCTTGTTATGTGCAGTTTTTGTTGGGTTGATGGTTGCACAACATACACTCGTGCCCTCCATTGTAGATGGGTGCCCGAACTGCTATATTGTGGCTGCCCTGTTCGTCACGAAAGTTCTCCAACCTGTACCTGCAACTGCCTTCTACCTCCATGCTCACTCCACCTCAACTTCCTATGTGCACACCATACTATTGTGCATGGTGCTTCTTCCGTTGCATCATGCTGCTTCTACTCTATGATTGAAGTGACGAACTCCTCTCATTTTTTGCGCCATCATTCGCTAGTTGTTGCTTTACTTTAGTGGTTACGTGTCACAGTGATCTAATCATCATATCACAGTTGAGTGTTGTGACTTCATGCAATTGGTTCTGCCATCGTTCAATCTCCTCATCTAAATCCGATGTGCAGGAACTATCGTGCTCCCATGAGATTCTTCCATCCACTGAGGGATTCACCCAATCCTGGTTTTGCATTGTTATTTGGTATATGCAGTCTAGTTCATTGTCACTGTCCTCATCGTGCATTGGTTTGGTGTAGCGCGCTCTTTCAGCTAGCTCTAGTGGAACTATTACCTGGAGTGACTTTTTCTCGAATGCCATCTTTTGTCTTTTTAAGTTGATGACCCCATTCATGTCCGTGGCCCAATCTATTCCTAACAATGCATGGTATGGATTACTGTCATCAACAATTTTTATTACCTCAAAGTCGGTCTGCTTACTTACGCTTTCAATGTCCACTATCACCCCTTGTAGTCATCCCATCAGTAAGATATTTTGCTGGTTGGCCATCCGTAGTTGAATAGGAGACCACTCTAGTGTGGGCCTACCCATGCATTCACACGTTTTCTTAGGCAACACATTTGCATCCGACCCTAAATCCAGAATGACCTGGTCCATCTCGTACTCGCCAATTTTCGCCGTCATTTTCATCTCTTGATTGGTGAGCAGAGCATGTTTTCCCAGTTTCCAGATTAAGCGTGGCTCCCCTAACCCTGCGCACTTAGTGATCAGCTCTTGCAGTCCTTTAACTGCTCTATTATTGTGTAGAAACTTCATACGTGTCTCTAAAAAGGTGGTAAGCATAGAGGGATCCATTCCCAGCTCAATTGGATCCCTACTACCTGGAAGAGAGACTTCTGTGAAGCTCTTATGAGCTTCCTTAAATGTCTCCTTCACCTGTTCCATCTCAAAGTTAGGTTCCCTTGTAGAAACATCATGACCCTTCCCATCTTCTCCAGGCTATTTCCGCGCATCTCCCCTTGTAGTTGCGTTGCTCCTTAGTACCATGTTTACACTGGTGTCCTCTTCGTGTGGTTCCAACCTCATCATTTGGACATTTTGAGTTGGAGTGGGCTACAATACCCCCTTTTCGCGCATTTGGGCAATTAGTGTCAGGCAGTCTACCATTTCATGGTCAAACTGCTCATAGTATGGACAAGATATTCTTGTAGGGTTAGTACAGTCACGAGTGTAGTGTGCCAGCCCACCACAATTATAATAGATCAGCTATCCATACCCTTGCCCAAGCCCCATTTATTTTCCTCATCAGCATCCTTGGAATCCCCCGTGTGGCCCTGTGGCTGGGTCGAAACCCCGCGCCTCAGTTTTCATTCGATAAGCTAGGGTCCTCTCCATCATTAGCTCATAGCTTCGACACGTTCGTTCGTCGTGACCCACTGATCTACAGAAGTTGTAGTATAGCTGTTGTGGAGTCTAGGTATACTTCTGTAATAGGTGGCAATTTTCTGTTGCATGCTTTCCTCTTACTTGAAAAATTGTGCACCATAGTGTGGGCGCCACACTTTACCCTGCTTGTACCTCCAGTCTTAATGGAATCAGCCTCCCTCCTGCCAGATAGTTTGTGAATATAGGGCAGTGATCCTTGTCATGACCTTGAGCTTTGCATTTGATACACCATACTTCTTTATGCACCTCTGGTCGAGGCACCCTTTATTGCTTCAAACTTTGCATTTCTAAGCATAGATTTTGTAGTTGCGGATGAATTTCTCCAACTAATTAATCCATAATGAATTAATTAATTATTTTCAAGTAGTTGGTGAGACTAAATTCAAATTTTAATTCAAGGACAAATTAAAATTGGAATATTCTTGTTGCCACATTTCAAAAAACCCCTATGGTCCTAAATAATCCTTTCCCTCCCACAAGAAGGCAATGACGGTTCGTATCATCCTTTAGTTGGTGAAGGACCATCTACTATTTACAACTTTTAAATGGTAAATATACAAACCAGAGCCAATTCTTATGGAGCTCTAGTTGCTAATGTTGAGGAAGCCTCCTCGAGTCAAAACCCACTGCCACCTAATGATCTTCATATCGAAAGGCCGATTGCTGATCTTGTGATTCATCCCCCAAAAGGGTCACTTCATCTCACAATGCATAATACATCTGCACGTGATGCCCAGAACTACAATATTGTAGAAGATTTGGTGCAAGCATCATCAGATATGTCAGTGCTCGAAGTATTACAAACCTATCCAGCACAAAGGAAAGCTTTGCTTCTGGCAATTGGTGGTCTCGACCCTCAGGTTTCTGTGCTTGCAATCTTCGACATGAAAAAATGTAAACCTCCCCTTTCACACCATCTTTCATTTTAGGTGCAAATATTTTTGAAAGGGCGAGCAATACATAGAATTGTCATTGATGAAGGTTCTTCAACCAACGTCATGTTGGCTTCATGTTGGCTCGCTTTGGGTTCTCCAACCCTATCCCAACCGTTGAATTCCCCTAAAGCTTTCAATGGCCACACTTTCATCCCGAAAGGTTACCTAGCTAGCTACCCCATCACCTTGAATGGGAAAATGGTAACAATCAACATCAAAGTCATAGATAGAAAGCTTAACTATAATATATTGTTGGGTCACAGTTGGAATTACACCATGATTGCCATTGTGTCTATTGTCTTTGGCATCATCCTATTTCCATTAGATGGAAAGATAGTCACAGTGGACCAGCTGTCCTTTTGCACCCTTGATTATTCCCTGTTACCTAGCGGCTCTGTACCCTTAGTGGGTGGTGTACCTGACTCTTACGTCAGTATCAATACTGGTCTATTGAAGGGCTCTTCCCTGATGGGTTGTTTCCCTCTTTTGCCACCCGTGGTTCCACAAACGGTCAATATGGTTTCATCCATTCCTCACGAAACGACCAATCCTTGGATCCTCCTGGCCCCTTCAGACATTGACACTTATGGAGAACAAATGCCGCTATCACTAGCTTGGCCTACTAGGCCATTCAATGTACATTCAAATATATAGTCACTTTGGTCACGGCCACTGGTACCACCTCCCCTCCCATAACAACTCCTTCTTTCGATCTCCTCAATCAATTCCTACCTTCGGATGAAGCTATTAGAGAGATCTTGTGTTTAGAAGAGTGACCTTGGGAGGACTCTCACTATCGTGTTTCGATATCTGATTTAGACATGATTCCTCTTCAAATCCTGTCATTTGATGCACCTAAAATTGTTTCCTCACCTTATACGACTATCCAAACTTTTGACTTAGAGGGAAACATGGGAAATATTTCAAAGACATTTCTCATCAATATTTCTATCACAACAGGCATCGTAGAAAACATCCAGGTTGGAGCATATTGCACTCCTGAGGAAATTGCAAGCTTCACCTACCATTTTAAGGAATTCAGTGATGTATTCGCTTGGTCTTACTAGGAAATGCCTGACATAGATCCATCTATTTTTGAGCATGAGATCAAGATATATGACAATGCTAAATTTGTCCGCCGAAGGCTTCGACCAGTCCACCCCTACAAAACGGTAGCCATCAAGATTGAGGTATAAAAGTTGTTACGTGTTGGTTTTGTCTACCCTATTCCCTTAACGGAATGGGTTTCCAATTTGGTTCTTGACGATAAGAAACAAGGAACCATCCATGTATGTGTCGACTATCGAGACTAGAACGCTGCATGTCTGAAAGATAATTATCCGACACTGTTCATCGACCAAATCATCTATGACTATGCCGGTTGTGAATCATTCTCATTCATGGATGGTTTCTCATGTTACAAAAAGATTTCCATAAAACCAATAGACCAGCACAAAACCACCTTCATTTTCCCATAGGGAATCTTTGCCTATCGAAAACTCCGACTCAGTTTAAATAATGTTGGAGAAACATTTCAAAGGGTCATGGACTACGCATTTCACGATATCAGACATATTGTTCAAGATTACTTGCATGACCTTCCAACCCATTCCACGAAGTGAGCACACCACCTAGATCATTTAAGAGCTATCTTTCTTAGGTTCTGGTTCTATAACATACATCTGAATCCACATAAATGTGTTTTCTTTGTCAAGTTTGTATGCTTACTTGGATTCATTGTCTCCAAGTATGAGATTAGGGTTGATCCTGATAAGGTAAAGGAAATTACTCAATTGCTCGAACCACAATCCATTTTGCAGCTCAAACATTTGCAGGGGAAAGCAAACTTCTTACGATGGTTCATTTTAAATTATACTGAGTTGACGAAAGGATTTAAGCACCTACTTAAGAAGGGAGTACCATACCTATGGGATGATCAAGCTTAATGATCATTTGATGCCTTGAAAAAGGTGCTTATATTAGAACCACTCTTTAGTGCTCCCAACTATGGGCACAACTTTCTTCTATACCTGGAAGCCTCGCCATCCTCTCTAGGTGTGGTCTTGGTTCAACTCACGATGACCGGATGTTGGGCATGTGATCCCCCGCGGGAGGTTTTGGGGTTCAAACCCTAAGTTTTGGTAAAAGATGGTGTAAAACTTTGCAAAGTGTGTGCGTGGAGCGTGAATTGTATAATCGAGTCATAGGGTTGTCTGACCTAAAAATTGTAATTTAATGTAAAGTTGTGTCAGCCTACCCATGGTCTACGGACCGGGATTGTATAAATAGAGTGAGGATCTAAGTGTAAAGATAGTGTTTGAAGCTTAGTAGAGAATAGATAGAAGAGTGAAGGCATGGTTAGAGCATAGAGTGGAATCTGAAGTGTACTAGGTCGTAGTAGTAGGAAGAGGCTTTATAGCTAAGTGCACAGAGGCCTAGTAGAGTCCGCAGCTAAGTGTGTGGACCCTTGCAGCTGAGTGTACAGGGCGGAGTCGGGACTATACTTGGGATTGAAGGATAATAAAGAGAAGTTTATTCTGCGCATCTGTTTTGGAATATTTATGTTGATGTTATTCATTACTTTTCTCAGTTTATTTACTATGTGCACTTGATGAATACTCGTATGAATGCTTGTATGTAAATTTAATCTAAGTAATTAGCTAATAGAGACTAGTTAAGGAAGACTTGGGCAAATAACATGGGTTGCGCTGCGGCTCTAATTGCGCGGAGATAGTATCACAGGGCACGGGGTACCCGCAGGTGCACGTAACGCAGTAAGTATGAAGGTTGGACCGCGTACTAATCACCTCATATCAGACATCCCCAGGGTGCAGAAACCTAGTTCTAGCACCCTCCTATACTACTTCAAGTGAGACCTCAGTCCATGCTTTGCGAACTATTGTCGAAAGGGCCAGTAGTATCGGGATTTGCTTGGATAAATCTCTTCTAAACCTGGGTCAACTAAGCCAACAAATGGTTCCGTTGCCAAGACTGGGATCTGCATAAGGGATGTCTGATGTTGTGCCATTGGAACCCAACAAAGAAGGAAACTGAAGAGTGGTAGGATAAGAAGATTCACGAGTTTGTAGTGCAAGAAAACTTAAATCTGCTAGTATCTAAGGAATAATGGTTGGATCACTACTTTTACACTGAAATCCATGAGATTTTCTTTGCATCTTTTTTGTCAGAGCTGTATGAGTGGATTGCGAAGTTAGTAGATAACCAAGGAAGGTGTAAGCTTGACAAACCAATAGTGTGGAATCACTACAAGCATCAGAAGATAAGATCACGTGAGTTGTGGATCACTGGCTTGACTGAATAATAGGAGGATTTATCACTGAGTTCATGGTGGACATCACTGTAAGTTACGGCGAGGTAGAGTGAAATTTTCTCAAGGGAACATGAGGTAAGTATATTAAATCTTTGAACACCTGGATTAAGATGCTATTATGTGAAAAGCAGGTTATGCAAATAAATTAATGTTTGGGACTCTGCGGAGCAGAAGGAGCTACAGAAGCAGAAGTAATGAAGAATTAGAAAACAATCCCTTAATTTCACCCTCATGGGAGAGTGAGGATGAGCTCACAAAAGTTTCTCTAAGAAGCATGGTCAGTTTTATAAGGCAGTGGATTTCATGGTTACAACCTCCACCCACACCACCACCCACTTCACCTCCCTCACCTCCATCGCCACCCACTCCACCTCCACCACCTCCATGGTTCAGTATGGCGGGCATGATCAAACTACTAGTATTTAGAGGAGTAGGGAATGAGGATCCTGACCAATTCTGGTTCATGGTAAGAGTAATATGGGAAGCACAAGGTGTCATGGATGAAAATATTAAGAAGGTTACATTGGTGAGCGCACTACAAGATTGCGCATTAATGTGGTACATTAAGCACTCTAATGACCGACCACCCAAACGTAGGTATAGTAGAGATCTAGAATGTGTTTAATAGAGAATTTAGTAGGCCAAAATCAGAGACGCAATCAATCATTGGGTTTAAAGAGATCGCAATGCTTCCGAGTGAGACCCCCTGGGAACTGGACCAAAGACTGAAGAGTATGATCCACGAGGCCAATATGATGCTAATGGATGCACAACATCGTGCATGTTTTGTAGCATCTCTGACACCACACTTGAGGACAACGCTGTCATAGTAGAAACTTTCTACTCAAGCCGAAGCATTGGAAATGGCAATGAGATTACAAGAGAGCCCGATACATGACCTTGTGTTGGGAGTTAACCAAATCCATGCACAACTACAAAATTTGTGTTTGGAAATGAAAATCTTGAATCAGGATAGGGCACCATGGCCAGAGATGCACGAGGAGGTATGGTGCATAAAATGCAAAGGCTAGGGCCATGACAAGGATCACTGTACGATGTTTTCTTGAACTACTTGGTAGGCGGAGGGCCAATGCTGTTGAGACCGGAGGTGCAGGTAGGGCTGAGTGTAGCACCCACTTTATGGTGCGCAATTTGTCAAATAGGAGGGAAACACATGATGGACAATTGTCATTTGAGCAGAAATATACACAAACACCGTAGCAATTGTTTTGTAATTTTTGTAGGTCAGTAGGCCATGATGAGTGCACTTGCCACAATTATGAGCTAATGATGGATCAGACCCTAGCATATAAGATGTAGACTGAAATGTGAGCCCTCGAACTAGATGCAGGAATGGTGTGCAGTGGATTTTAGGGGCAAGGTTGAGGATGAGGTGGAATGGGACCAGGAAGGGGCCATAGATAGTTAATTTCTTACAATTGTAGAGGACCAGGGCATTATGCTTGCGATTGTACCAACCCAACGAGGATATCTTTCTTGTATTGTGCTCAGTTTGATCATGAAATAATAGATTATCCTACGTTGATCACAAAGATGCGCGAAACATGGGTATTCCAGCCTCCCTTGACTTAGAATGTACAAATGATGAGGTATGAGCCGTGTGAAGAGGACCCAAATGTAAACATGATGCTTAAAAGTGGTGTAGCCATGGGGGAGGATAAGGGGAAACAACCATAGGAAAGTACATGGGTTCACAAGGCTCCTGCGAAGGAACCCGAGTTTGACTTAGAATGTGCAAAAGAGACATTCATGGAATCTAAGAAGAGCTTCGAAGAGGCCTCCACTTCAGTTAGTAAGGATCAACCAAAGCCATGAATGGATCCTTCAATGCTCACTACCTTTTTGGAGACATGTATAAAATTGTTGTGCGACAACAAGGCGGTTAAATGACTACAGGAACTAATCACCAAGTGCGGGGGGTCGGGAGAACCACGTGTCGTCCAGAAATTAGGAAAGCATGCATTGCGCACTAGAAGGGAAATGAGGTTGACAACACAGATTGGGGAATATGAAATGGATAAGGTAATCCTAGATATGGGTTAGGACACGAATGTATTATGGAAGCAAACATGGTAACGCATGGTAGGCTTATGTTACAATGGTCCCCTATTCAATTACGAATGGTGAACCAATAGAAGATTTTGCCCATGGGGAGGTTGCAAGGGGTAACAGTTGATATTGAAGGTGCGAGTGCACATGCAGATTTTGAAGTAATAGAGATTGTTGATGATAGAAATCCCTACCCTACGTTTTTAGGAATAGACTGGGCCACCGATATGAACAGAGTCATCAATTTGAAGAAGCGCAAAATGATCTTCGAGAAATAGTCACTACATGTAGTAGTCCCACTAGACTCAGCCGAAGGAGCGCGCTACATTGAACCAATGTGCGATGATCAAAGCATCGACGATCTTGATTGTATTTATAAGATAACAGTGCAAGACCAGGATTGGGTGAATCCAACTGTAGATGGGAGGATCTCGTGGGAGCGCGAAATCTCCTGCACTTCAGATTCTGATGAAGAAGTAGAGCAATGGCAGAATCGGTTGCACGAAGTAACAATGCTAAATTGCAACATGATGGTTAGATCACTGTATTACATGACAATAGAGGCAAGAGAGATGCCAACATATGATGGATTGATAGCAGTGGATGAATTCCTGAGAAAATTTGAAAGCGCAATACCGGAACAACAACAGTTCGATGCATTGAAGTGGGCATTGCGTGCAAAACCTGAACGATGGTGGGGTACACATCAAGGAAATTTTGAGGACTGGCATGGATGTAGAAGGATGATGCGCCTATAATTTGGAAGCCCCCAGCTTCGAACACAAGTTGGTTAGCGAGGACGAAACAACTTGTGCACCCACCTGTCTCGATGGGTACAGACATGTGCTGTGTAGTCCACACAAGGACACCCCAAATTCAGGATTGAAAATCGGAACCAGACACAACAGTAGGAGGGGCAATGAACACCACAAAAATTCCACATAGAAGCATTCAAGAAGGTATGCAGAATCCTAAATGGAGTTCACCAGGCAAGACAAATGGATTGGGACCTGCACGTGCCAGTGATTCGATGGGCCTATAGGGCCATGTGCAAAAACCTGAGTGCGAAGAAGATTCTGAACTTGAGGAGTAGAGTTGAGACCATAGTTTTGAAGGAAAGGAATCCTCACGCAATAGATCCCATAGTTGGGACAGTACACGAGGACCAAGATGAAAGAATTATGCGGCTCCACAAGGGTGAACATATGCAGATTCAGGAAGCCATTCGGTGAGGGAATCTTAAGCTTCACAAACTCGAAGAAGATTGGGTATGACTAAGGAAGAAAAGCATGTTAATAGATATGGAGATCAAAAAAATAGAAAAAAAATTGGGCAAGCATGTCGCGTCAATGGACTCAGTGTGACCAGACAAGATACAGACATTTAGACTCTTGTATTAGAAGATTGTCACTAAGGATTTGTGACTCTACTACCATGGCTGCGATCGCACCTTACCAAACAAAGTAACCAGAGGAGTGCACCATATAAGTAAGAATGCATGTCGCTGACTGTTGCAAGGATAATTGAGAAGTGCCCATGGGCTAGGTTGGAAGGTGAATTGCAGTCTTGCATGGGTGGTGCGACCACCTGACTAACCGACCGAAGCACAGTATTCGTGACCCGAGGAGTTGGACAGGGGCGTAGGGCTATAAACACAAGAAATAAAAGTTGGTACCAAAGAAGAGAATTGAGTAAGACTCAGATGATTCAGAAGTATAAATGGAGCAGATCCAACAGATGGTAGAATAACGTGCAACAGACCTTCGCACAACACAAGCATAGTTGGAGGGGCTCCATGACAAGATCATCGCACCAGCAGAGTGACTTGGGACAAGTAACGATGATTGTTTTGGGGGCATGTTGGGCATGGGATCCCCCACAACAGGTTTTGGGGCTCAAAGCCCAAGTTTTGGTCAAAGGTGGTGTAAAACTCCGCGAAGTGCGAGCGCGGAGCATGAATTGTATAATCGAGTCATAGGGTTGTCCACCCTAAGAATTGTCATTTAATGTAAAGTTGTGTGAGCCTATCCATGGGATTATATAAATAGAGCGAGGCTCTAAGTGTAAATATAGTTTTTGAAGCTTAGTAGAGAATAGATAGAAGAGTAGAGGCATGGTTAGAGCATAGAGTGGAATCTGAAGTGTAGTGGGTCATAGTAGTAGGAAGAGGCTCTATAGATGAGTGAGTAGAGGCCTAGTAGAGTCCGCAGCTAAGTGCACAGACCCCTACAGCTGAGTGCACAAGGCGAAGTCGGGTTTGTACCTGGGATTGAAGGATAATAAAGAGAAGTTTATTCTATGCATCTGTTTTGGAATCTTTATGTTGATGTTATTCATTGCTTTTACTCAGTTTATTTACTATGCGAACTTGATGAATACTCATATGAATGCTTATAAGTGATTTGAATCTAAGTAATCAGCTAACAAAGACTAATTAAGGAAGACTTGGCTAAATAACATGGGTCGCGCTACGGCTCAAACTGCATAGGGACAATATCACAAGGCGCGGGGTACTCGTAGGTATGCATAGCACAGTAAGTACGAAGGTTGGATCGCATACCAATCACCTCATATAAGACATCCCTAGGATGCGGAAACCTAGTTCTAGCACCCTCCCATACTACTTTGGGTGAGACCTCAGTTCGTGCTTCGCGGACTGTTGCCAAAAGGCCCAGTAGTACCGGGATTTGCTTGGCTAAATCACTTCCGAACTTGGGTGAGGCCCCACTAAGCCAACACCATAGTGAGAATGTGATATACTATCTATCGAAAGGCTTGGATGGGCCTAAACTCAGGTATTCACATGTGGAAAAGCTATCCTTGGTAGTTGTCTTTGCTGTCAACCTCTTTCGACATTACATACTATTGCAACAAACTACTTTCATCACCTTGGAGAATCCCATGAGACACATATTGTCTCGTCAAGTCATTGGAGGTAAATATTCCAAATGGGTAGTGATCCTCCAATAATTTGATTTGACTTTCATTGCTGCTAAGGAAAAAAATTCCTTAGTCTTTACCAAACTTTTGTGGGATCTTCCCATTGTCAATCCTAATGAGATATCCCACGATCCTATTTCAAATGAAGTTATTTATCTTATCGACTCTACTGAACCTTGGTATGGTGACATTCTTGTCTACCTCGAAGTGTAAAGTTTCCACCCTGAACTATCGTCAGGTGACCTTCGTCACATCTGCCACCAAGTGAAACACTATTTAGTGCTTAACAATACGTTATATCACCATGGTACTGATACAATTCTTTAACATTGCATCACTCATGAGGAGGGGGAACACATTTTAAATGACTATCATGCTATCAGATAGTGCCACCCTTGTCAAGTGTTTACAAATAAAATGTGTGCTCCTTTGGCCCTACTGAACCCAGTTATCTTTTTTGGCCCCTTTGGAAAATAGGGGATAGAGTTCGTAACTTGCAACCCCACTTCCTTCGCTGGACACAACTATATTATCGTAGCTATGGACTATTTTACGAAATGGACTAAATCCCTTCCCACCTTCTGGGCTGATGGAGAAACTGTGGTGCTATTCTTGTTTAATCAGGTCATCTGTCGCTTCGGTGTGCCCCACACGATCGTTATAGACCATGGGTCTCATTTTTAGAATCACATGATGTCTGACTTAATATCGTTGCTCGATTTTCGCAAGGATCAATCATCCTCCTACTACCCACAAGCTAATGGTCATGTAAAGGTCATAAATGATGTCTTAAAGACTATGATCTACAGGTTAGTAGGGAATCATAAACCCCACTAACATCGAATGTTATATCCTGTGCTGTGGGCATATCGAACTTCAACAAAAACTATTACAGGCTTCACACCTTTTCAACTAGCTTATGGCTTGGAAGTAGTTTTACCAATCGAGTGTCAGATTACTTCCCTAAAAATCATTGTTGAACCCTTTCCCAGCACCACTGCTGAAGAAGAGTGCCTACTATACCTAAATCAACTGGATGAAACCCATTGAGATGTTGAATTGGCACTGGAAGCCCACAAGTTCCAGGTCAAATCCCAGTACGACAAAAACGTCAAGCCTTGTTCTTACCGAGAGGGAGATCTTTTTTTACTCTACGATAAAAAACATGACCTCTTGGGGGTAGGAACACTTCAACCCTTATGGCTCGGTCCATATGTCGTCACAAAATCCCTCTCAAAAGGGGCATATGAACTTTAGGACTAGGAAGGAGTCCTGCTTGCTGAGCCTTGAAATGGGCTCTATCTGAAAAAGTTTTATGCCTAGCACTGCACTAGGTATGTGCTTTGTAATTTTATGTATTTATAAGTTTTGCTTCTTTTTGATGTGACTGGATTTTTTGGTATTTCTTGAAGTATTTGTCTCATACATATTTCTTGTTATGCAGATGTATTTTTACCCTTAGCATCAATAGGATACGCGGATGGTGTCAGTCGTCACTCACGACACATTGCATTAGCTGCTTGGGTCATTTACACACCTGAGTTGGAACTGTTTTTTTTATTGGGGGGGGGGGGTATTTCTTGGTACTGCCACCAACAATAATGCTAAGTACATGTCTGTAATTTCACTTCTCATTGAAGCATCATCAAGGGACATCTCCAATTTGGTGGTCAGGTTAGAATCTCAGCTTGTTGTTATGAAATTGAAAAATCATTATCACGTTCGTAATCCAATCTTGTTATGTCATTATTTAAGGGTATGACTCTTGGAACGTCAATTTGAGGTTATCACATATGAATGCAGTCCTAGAGAATTTAATACAGTCGCTGATTCATTGGCAAGCCATGTGTTGGATTGGCATCTGTCTCATTCATTATAGATACATGTATGAAAGTATATTTACACAGTTAAATTTTTTACAAAAACACTTAAAAACCATTTACATCATAAAATACCAAAATATCCGTAGATATATATAT
>APFE031094785.1:0-18008 GCA_000404065.3 Pinus taeda | reverse complement strand
ATATATACATATGTGTATATATACATATGTGTATATATACATATGTATATACATATACATATACATATACATATACATATATATATATGTGGAATCCAGTCTTTTACACCAGAAAATTTCCCAAAACTTGGGTGTTTTAAGTACAAAATGGCTACTAAGCCTAGCTATAAACACTGGCTGGATATACCACACATCTGCTAATAGAGCCTACTACTCATGAAAAGATAACACTACTCTAGCTATCCTCCGGTGAGGAACTAGAAACCGCTTAGGCACACCAATTGTGTGTCGCTATAGATAAGCGAGGATCTCCCTCATAGGAAGGGGGGGCACACCCATGCTCAGGCCCTTTAGGTTCCTCAGAACCTTGTGAAGACTCTCAGCATCACCCCCACCTTCAGGTAGTTGGCTTCCTCGCCTCACTTGGCAAGGGTCGCCTATAGGTCGCACTGGTGCCACATCTGTTTCAAGAAAAAAGCTTCATGTCAGTACTTATTCACCCATAAAATCAACAAAAACATAACATAAAATTCAAAATCTTAAAAATATACTCTCAAAATACTTCTTATCTTGAGGCCCCTAGTTTGTACCAAGCAAAAAAATCAAGTCAGGGTCACCTATGAAGTCCATGCCCTTGTAGGCATAGTCGTCGATCATCACAATCTAGCCAATGAGCCATTCGAAGAAATATTCTTTGAAAAATGTTGGATGGGTCCTCCTCCTATGCAAGGATCAAGCGATGCCCATCACCTCTATCTAGGATCCCTCGGATCGAGGGGACCTAAGCTCATCCACGAGCGCATAACTGAGACCCTCTCAGGTAAGAAGGAGACAATGAGAGTGTCATATCCAAAACTCTATTGGGTCTGGGTCTTACATGTAGTCAACTCTGCCTTCAAATGATGAAGCTCTAGCTCACACTAGTTGAATAACTGTGGCTGGACATAGGCAACTACAAGCAATAGTTGGGCCTCTTTCACAACATGGGGACTTTTCGACCCCGCCAAGCACACAATCATCAATCAAATGGCCCTCATAAATCTGGATCTAATCCTCTCTATAGGGACTCTGTTGCTTACGAGTCTGCTCTCAGGGATACAGTAAGCTTGGACCAGCTCTAAGGTGGATCAAGGATTAGGCGTACCACCAGTTAGGTTTTCCCATGCTCCTCTAGATGAAAAACCTGTCAAGAAATATATATCATCTTGGTCAATGGCCAACTCATGGTCCCCAACCCAAAACACTTGTTCGTGTTCATCCTAGTGCTGAATAATACAACTCAAAAGGTCCTCCTAACCTTTCATCAAGTCCAACTGAGCATACTTCATCAACCCATAGTGGTGCAATGCAAGAATGCAAGCTGGATCATTTTGCATCAATAATTCTTGTCTATCATGGGCCTGTTCTCTCCATAGACTAGTCATAATGGCTCAAAACCTACACAAATCAACCCAAAAATCAGTCAAATGGGGAAAAAATCTCACTAAATCACTGCCTAGGGTTTTGGGGTGTGCCCTCATGCACTAACGCCCCCCTAGTGACAATCAGGGAGGATTAACGTCCTACCCCAGGTTGTAAAGGGCATTTAACGCTCCCTACAGGTCTCAAAGGGAGCATTAGGCATAATAAATGATCTAGAGCTCCCCAAATATCCAAAATTCCACCCCAAAAGTAGCTAAAAAAGGTTGAATACTGCAAGATCAGGGTTTTGGCATTTGCTAGGGACTGATGACACGTCGAATGGTCGCCCAGATCTCCCGCAATCATCCATGGAAAATCTGCTCCTCTTTAGCTCCAAAACATTCTCACAGCTCTCAAATGATGCAAATGGTGAAAGTGGAGGCACAAGAACTTTATTATAGTCACTTTGGAGACATTACTTATCTTAATTGAAGTTATTAAAGTGGAAGTAGCCAATTTCCAATGATGTTTATCGTGCGCCATGACCCCATATTGACAGAAATTGCTCATGTTCTGATGAAAGAACTTTCAGGATTGAACGATAGAGATGACCATGTTCAATTATCAATGCACACTTTCTTTTATGGGATGTTTTCTCGCTCTAAAACTAAAAAATCCCTGAATTTTTCATCATCAGGTTCATTAAACACTTGTGATGACAGTTTGAGCAACTATTTTTCCCTCTTTTTCTAGCTCACTAAAATGAAAAAGATTGACTGAGCATTCTTTTTTGGGAGTTTTTTTCTCACTCTTAAAATTGAAAAAGACCTGAGTTCCTTCTTTAGACTCATTAAAAATTATGAATAAGCTCCAAGCATTTGTTTTAGGAACTTTGCTCACTCGTTAAATCGAAAAATACCTGAGTTTTCGTCATTGGGCTCGTTAAACACTTCCGACGACGACATGAGCACTTTCTTTTTTGGGACTATTTCTTGCTCTTAAATAAAAAAATTCCCGAGTTTTTCCCTTCCTTGGGCTCATTAAATCTATGAAGAAGGAATGAGCAGCTATTTTACCTCTTTTTCCTCTCTCACTAAACTGAAAAATATACCTCGAGTTTCCTTCATTTGACTCATTAAAATTCGATGAAGGTCTATTGAGTTTGTCATCATGTGACATTAAAATTTAATGAAAAATATTTATTTTAATCTGTCTCCTCATACTTGTAACAAAATGAGGCAAAAATCTATTGAGCATAGGTTTTTCTTTATCCGAACTCAGTAGATTAACTCATGGAAAAGGAACTGTTCCAGGTATACTATTAAACCTTTTTCGCACTCGGTTAACAACTATGAAAAAGGGACCACCCTGGAGTCATTCTTTACGATCTTTTCATACTCTCAAAATATGAAAATACCACCGAGTTGTATTGTCTGGACTCATTAAATTACACAGATGAGGAATAAAGTTACTCTTTTTACAATTCTTTTCAGACTCTTAAAATATGAAAATATTGACGAGTTTGCTTGTCCGGACTCATTAAACTAATCAAATAGGGCATAGGGTCGCCCTTTTTATGGTCCTTTTTAGACTCTTAAAACATGAAAAGGTCGATGAGTTTACCCATATGGACTCACTAAAGTAATAAGATGGGGAAAGTGGAAAATACAATTGCTTTGTGTTCCATATTGTGAAAAGGGTTTTTTGGCAGCATTCACTCCCTTGAACATGGCACTCCCTTAGATAAACCTTCCTTGTGATGACCTCTTAATATGAATCTTACCATCCTATGAGTTTAGCCTATATACCTCGATGTTCTTTCATCTCTGTATCCTAACACTCTTTGGTGCTTATGAGTCTAGTGTTGCATGGTTAAAACCATTGTCATGCCTTCTATTTTTCAAGGGAAAACCTTTATCTTCTATTTCCTCCATCAAACCATCAAGCATATCCTATCATCATGCCCTCTGTGACTTTGACCCAATGCTCAAAAGATTCCTCAAAAAATAATAATTATTGTCCCGTTTCGTGTCGATTGATGTAGGACACCTTATTGCCTACCTTTTGACAGGTCTCTTCCTATCGACTTCAACATGCTATCCAGGAAGAAGACCTAGAAACACTTTAGTGCCTTGGTAATTGCAGACATCAGTGGCAGGTCACCTTGTGTTTGGTCAGGGATTTTCATTATTGGCTCATGGTTAAATGATTCTACGAGTGTTCAATGACAAAAAAAATATTCACACTCGCTAGATTATATTGTGCATCTTGGAGACCATCACCATTATCGGTGGCCATCCTCTCGTTTGTTAACAATATCCATTATTGATTGGTAATCAGATGATTTCTTGCATGTTCAACCTCAACGCCTATATTCACATGTATTGATCTATGCTGTTGTGGTGAAGTGGAAATTAAGACCTTGGGTAGAGGCTTGCATCACTCAACCTTGTTTCCTCTCCCAAGTTGCGTTTATTGTTTTTTGGAGACAACTCATCAAAATGATCCTATTATGACACAATTTCTGCATTGTGCTTAGCGACGACCAACATCTTCATATCTCTTTATTGAGAAAATCACTCTGACATATCTATTGAGCATGGGAATTCCCAACTCAGGACATTATTTTAGTTGTTTTATATCTGTGTTGTATCAGGTTTCTCGTACTGCTTGAAGTTATGATCCTATATCTCCTTTTGCCAAAAAAAAGGATGGTTAAATATAAAGTATTTTGGCCATCGTTGCAGCCTCTGATCTCACAGTTTAGGGGGCATCTGTTATACAGGAAAATGGCCTCCTCATTAGCTTAGAGGAGAAAGACATGATGACTGAAGGACTGACCAAGTTCACTGGCCCAATTGTCAAGCTAATGTTGTCTAAACACTAGCAACTTGCTTTATAAAGATTCCTAGCAAGGCTAAGGGTGTGTTAGTGCCTAGGGTAACTCTGTCTGTTACCTCAGGAAGAGCGTTAGTGAACCCTAATGAGTTTTTATGGGTCAAGAGAGCAAGTTGACTGAGACATATCCCAAGATTCTCTCTTATGTCAGCTCACAAAAGTAGGGAAACATCAAAACTCGACCTACTTGGGGGAATTAATAATTCTTAATGGAGTATGCAAATGGTAAAGAGGACAAAGGTATGGAAACATCACTAATTTTGCCTAATGGAACTCATGAAGGACTTGGAAACCCTATCCTCACATGCTATATATGAAAGGCTAGGGCCATTGTGAAAGAGGTTAAACCATTTGAAAGGATTGCCTATTTGACTGTCGAGAAGATTCTCACACTAAGGCATCAGAAGAGGTTAAGAAGGGAGAGAGAGAGAGAGGATCTAGAGGGGTAAGGGAAGGATGATACAACTGATGGTTGTAATCACTCTTTCTACATTAATATAGAACTGCAATTGTGTTTTCCAATCCGAGATGTTGGTATTATAACTTGTTTATATGTTTATGCATTGTTTATCAAGGTTTTATGCTGTGATATTATGCTTGTCTTTGCTTTGTGTAGGTTTTAATTTGGCGCTGGCTTAGGGGTCTTCCGCTTAGATACATTTCTCTCTCTACAAACACCACACTAAGACTCGAGGTGATAAGTCCTTCTTGCTTTGATATTCATTTGTTAAGCATAGATATGCATGCATCTTTGTGATAGTTGCATCTAATCTGAGTGTTTGCCAAGGATCCTGGGAAGATCCTTAAGGGTTTCTAAATCACCAAGCACCTGTGCATTAATCCCTATAGCATTGTGTCAAGCTTGATAAAAAATGAAACAAGGTGTCATGAGCATGGTTGTTTTCTTGTGTCAAGCTTGTTAAAAAATGAAACAAATCCCTTCCAATTCGAGTCTTTGATTAGATTTCGTAAAATCCCAGTTGAGTCTTTCACTTGATCTCATAAGTGAACCTTCATTCCATTGGCTTGTTAGTAACTAGTAGTCTACTTAGGTGAATTAAATGAAGCTTAGGGGCCATGTACCTTGAATTGATTCATTATGATGGGGGCATGTAAACTTATCTCAAGCATATTTTATCTTTGTTTGAAGCTTGTGTAAAAATGAAACCAAACCCAAACATAGTTTGTTTCTATTTTAAGCTTGCATAAAAATTAAACCAAATCAAAGCATAGTTTTTCTCACATTTCAAGCTTGTGAAAAAATGAAACCATCTTCAAGTATACTCAAACATAGTTTCCCATGTTTCAAGCTTGTGTAAAAATGAAACCATTCCCATTTTTCCTCTTGTGATTGCCATCTTTATCAACCGTTTTTGTTGGATGAGCCTTGGTTTTTTCATTCTATCATCACCATCTCTTTGGCCGATCATATGATTTCACTTGGTTGTTTTACCCTTCCTTGAGGAACATCTATAATGAGTGGTATTATTAGCCAACCTATTGAAATTTACATGTTTTGAGCAGTTCCATCATGACTGGAACCAGTTTCTATCCTTTTATACCACTTGTTCTTCCAGGCAGAGTCATATTTCAACTCTTTTCTAACTTTTTAAATATTAAAATATTGCTAAGATCGTGTCTTTTAGAACTTGTAAAATTAAATTAAAAGATGTCTACTCAGTATAAGTTTAACCCTTTTTCGGATTGAGATAGACTAGCTATGAAAAAGGAATACCTTAGTCGAACATGACTAAGAGGTTCTCTATAATATTGTTTTCTACCTTTTCGGGTTCAAGAGATGATTTAAGAAAAGGGACCTTTGAAGTTTTCCTTTTTCGCTTCTTTTTCAAACTCTCTAAACATGAAAAAGCTGTAGAGTTTCGCCTCCACTAGACTCGTAAAACATAAATGACGTAGGACTTGTCACCATGACAAGATCAAGTTTCTCCTTCTTAGGACTCATAAAACTCACTAGGATGGATTCATCCAAAGGATGAACTTATATGAAAAGCATATGATATCACCTTCAAGTTTGCGATGAAAAATATATCGGGTACTCGCCAAAAATGGTGGGGGAAAAAGTGAAAGTGATCATCTCTTGTATTCTATAAAGGTAGCATGTCTCTCTTGAACATGACACTCATATGTTGCTCGTGTTGGGTTTGGGATATCCTTACTTATTCAATTTCCTTCCTGGGTTTGGGAAATTCATTTTGCCTTTCATCTGATTATACTGCTTCATCATCATGACCTCTGATCCTATGTTGAGTCAAATGATGCCAAACTCTGGAGTCATGTCGCCGATATTTTCAAGAAAAGTTGTATCTGCAATTCTTTACCGCTTATGCACTGTCTGAATTTCTACCACAGTCCTGGATTACACTTATCTACTCTACTACATCCTTTTGTTTTGTGTCGATGATGTGGGATTCATTATTGCCCTCCTTCGACGGATCACTTCCTGTCGACTTCAACTCATTATCCAAGAAGATGATCTAGAAAATCCCACCAATAACTTAGAGCTTGCATGCCTCAATGGAAAGTTCTTCAAATTGGATGTCACATTTACATCATTGACCTTCGATCAGATGATTCCATGGGTGTTCGACTTCAACTTCACTATTCACAATCGTGGATTGTGCTGATTGTACCTTGAGAGACATTGTCATCAATGGTAGTTTCTCTTGTGCTTGTTAACAATTTACATCATTGATTGGTAATCAGGTGGTTTTGCATCACGTTCGACTTTGACACATCTATTCACATGTTAGAATTCATACATTGATCAGGTTGAGACGAAGCACAAGACCTTGGATTGTATCTGATAAAGTCCAGGTTACGTGGAGTTATGAGTTATTCATGATTGTACAAATGATTCCTCTGAACAGATGGATGGGACCATATTGTGGTTCCATATTCATTATCCTTTCTATTTAGATGGTGGTGACCATACCAAGGATCTTTGTACAGGATCCCTTTTATTCAGATGGCCACGTCCATACCACAGATTCATTTATTATTAGATTCCTATTCATGTATCATTGGGTATGATCATCAAAGATGTTATATATGTATATGTATATATATATGCTTAATTTGCAGGTCTCCTAACAATGTTGTTCTTGTCCTTGCACTGACTTGTAATGCATCTCAGCCATCACTCCCTATTTTTCCTTCATGCTTTAGGGGGCATCTATTATACAATATTTTGTCACACCTCATGTTCACTTCCTATTCCATATCCTGAAGTGTCAAAACAATGACTACTGTGCAGCATATCCATCATGATATACAAACCAAAACCTTCCTGAAGAATCAAAGGAAAACTATCCTCAATCCATTATGAAGAAGGTTGACTAAAAACCCAAATTTTAGCATCAATGCGTTTTTCTCCAATGCCTGCCCATGCTAATGAAAGGTTTCTTAGTTATATACTCATGCTACCAGCATGGGTTTTCATAGGAAAACCCACGCTGAACCTCTTCTGGTAGGTTTTCCCAAACTGGAGGAGAATATTCGTACACTAGAAAATTTGGAACAATGAGCTGGATATTGGTTGTTGTTGATATGGTCTAGCTCTTCCATTTGGGCCTCTTGATATTATCATCATGGGGTTTTCCCTTGAGATTTGGACTTTCCTCCCTCTTTTGTGGATCCATAACTCCTTCTCCCTTCCTATAAATTCACTCCCTTCCATCCCCAAATGGTTGGTCATTGATTGCTGCATCCCTATGATGAGATTATGCTTACATGCTACCCATTCTAGCTTGGAGAAGGAGTGCTTGAAGAGTCTTTGCTTGGACTTGGACATTCACCATAAGGATGTCTCCAACATCAAGACATAGGTTGTATGCTTCCCTTTTTATCTTATTACTATATACATCTGATGTTCACTTTCCATAATTGTGTAAATGTTTAGGCTATTAACTTAATGTTTCTTGATCTGTTAAGTAGTTTATGTTTGATGTATGCCATACATGCTCTTGTATATTTCATAGTACTTTGATCTTCCTTGTAGGTACCTAGACACGAAGAACAACTAAGGAGCGATGTCTGGAGTGAAAGATTCAAAGCCATCTCCAAGGATCAAGCAATTAGCATCAGAGCAAGGTAGGTTTCTCCTTCTCTATGCATTTGTTAAACATAAACTAGGAAAGGGTATGTTAGTTTGTTGAGTTTGTCGTTAGACCCACTCATTGGGATAGAGGGATCGCCTTTGTCCTCAGAGGGGAATTTATTACACAACAAATATTCAAGAGGTTTGTTGTTAAATTGTTTGTTGGAGGATGAGGCCCAGAAGGTTATGGAGGAATTCCATAAAGGAGATTGTGGAGGTCATAATTTTTGGAAAGCCATAGCCAATAAGATCTTGAGGGTTGGTTTTTACTGGACAAAATTATTTTTTTGATGTGTACAAAAGGGTATCAATCTAGCAGAAATGCCAAGTTTTTGAAGGAAAGATAAATCTCTTACACTTACCCTTGAAACTTATTGCAGTGGAGGCACCTTTTTAGTAGTGGAGTTTGGATTTCATTAAGGAAATCCATCCCTTATATTTAGGTCAACAAAAATGGATTCTGACAACCACAAATTATTTCATGAAGTGGATATAAGTGATGCCAACTAGGAAAGCCACAGATATAGTCATCATTAAATTCCTAGAAGGAAACATTCTTTCAAGATTTAGTTGTCCTCGTACAATAATCACAAACAATGTTGTTTCCTTTAAGTCTAAAAGAATGGTTGAATTTTGTCACAAATACCACATTGTACTTGGTCACTCAACAACATATTACCCATAGGGTAATGGATTAGCTAAGTCCTCTAACAAAAGCCTAGTGAATATCATTAAGAAATTGCCGTAGGAGAGCAAGAAAACATGGCACAAAAAGTTAATTTATGCCTTGTGGGCTGATCTAGTAAGTACCAAAAAATCAATTGGTATTTCTCCTTTCTATTTAGTGTATGGTACAAATGTTATTCCCTTCTTCTTTGGGCATTCCAGTCTTAAAATTATTGTAGGAAGAAGATACAAAACCAAATGACATGCAAAGGAGGATTAACCAATGATTCATCTGCAACAAACTAGAGAGGAGGTGTACAATGACACTTAGAAAATTCAAGACAAGATAAAGAAAATATTTAATTAGAGAACAAAATCTGAGCAATTTCAAGATGGTGACTTAGTTTTAAAGTGGGATGCTAGAAATGAAGACAAAGGGAAGCGTGGTAAATTTGAAAACCTTTGGAAGGGACCTTTCAAGGTTGCAACATTTCACGGGAGCAATGCATACTTGCTACAGGATTTAACAGGGGAGTTTCTTATTGGAGGGCTTGAGAATGGAAGGTTCCTCAAACATTATTTCACTTGAAATCAAATGAATTTAATCACTACATTGTATATTTATTTAATTTTTAGTATTACAATTGTGGGCAACTGTTATCATAGTTTGAAGCCTGAAGAGAAGGCCCTAAGATTTTTATGGCATGCTTCCATTTTTTAGAATGTAATCAATTTTTGACTCAGTTTGAGTCAATTTGGAGTTAAGTAAAGAATTCAATAATCTCAATGGTTAGGCACATTGTCTATGGTGTTCTTGGCACCTCACAGGGAGGATGCCATCCCCATTGGAGCCAATGTTAGTATCCTATAGTAATAGTAGTCATAAATAATTTGCCTTTCAAATTTTGTCAAAAGTATAAAAGTGTGGTTATGATCTTGTGGAAGATCAAGATATAGGTCTTAGGTTGGAATAATTTTATTATTATTGATTTTAAATATGTCAAAGTGTGTCAGGAGTCACAAAAATTGTCTTTTATATCCCAAGGGTCAAGTTAAGTAGGTCTAGGGTCAAGTTACATCAAGAAATCATGAGCAAGATCGTGTTCCCATGCCTTGTCATCATGGGCATAGATTTGTAGGTGTCTTGAGTCAATTAAAATTTCAAATAATGATTAGTCATGACATCAATAATAGTACAATGGTCAAGAGGATGATGTTGTGCTTTTTCCAAGTGTTATGCTTTTGTTTAATCAAGTTCAAATTGTAATTATCACTCATAAAGTATGCTCTCAACCAACTTGGGAGGTTAATTGCATGGTTATCTTCACATTAGATCTCACAACTCTTCATTTTTCCATAGAAGCTCATTGTGTGGTCGTTTATGGTCATTGCACAAAGGAGGTAGGGGAGTATTGTGTTTGTAGACAATGCTTCATTTCTTTCAACCCGGTGGTCACATCACCTCTCCAGGTGCAAACTCCAGTTTTATTCAATACCTTGGTTTTGTATGATTACCAAATTTCATGAATGAGCTAATAAAACAACTTGGAAACCTACAAAATACTAAATTCATCATCACCACATTTTTTTATATCGCTACGCTTTCTGCCATTCATTGTGTTTTCTCTCTATGTTGTGTTTTTATGCTTACCCTTGCGAAACTGTTACATTATGGTTTTCATCCTCCATATACAAAGTTTACAATGTCATTCAACTGAATTGAGCTTCTTACCATAATATTTGTGTGACTTAGAGGTGATTGAGTTTGTTTACTCATGTGTTGTGCTTGTGGTGCTACATCTATCTATTTAAATTTTTTGCCATTAGGAGTAAGCATGTAATATTTGTCCTGGGGTTTTAAAGAGGTGATTTGTATTAGTTGGTCTATTTTATAGGGTTTTCTGTTCTCATTTGTCATCAAATCTTAATTTGGAGCCCCTTTTTCATTATTTCTATCACACTTGTTGCACCAATTAAATTTGCATTGAGATTACAATTTAAAAACCCTAGAGTATCCCTCTGCTGCAAAAAGCCATGCCAACTTCAGAGGGAAGGAAACACAAGGGAGGTGCCATTGTCATATTTGAACCCCAAGACCTCACATTCATCAATATAGACCTAGCTATCATATTTTCCTTTGAGAAAGTTGGATGCATCAAATTTTGTGAAAAAGTTCAAGGGTATAATGTACAACTCACTAAGGAGCTTACCATGAACTTTAATGGGTTGTAGGCTAAGGTTGGAGAGTTCACCTTTCCAGTTTCAGATGTCACAATATTAGCTGCAATAGAGATTCCCCTTCAAGGAGAGAAATGTTTCAAGGGCATGCCTCTTTATATTTCCCATTATAAAGATTTTCTAAAGCCAGAGTATAGAGATAAGGAGTATGGGTCCATTGTTCCTAAAGATTATTTACTTGAACATCACACTAAGATTTGGCAAGCTATTCAGAGGTATTTTACATGTGAGGGTAGGTTTGGAAGGATTTATCAATACCATTTTAGACTCTTGATGAATTTTACAAGGAAGAGACTTTTGATTTTTCCCTTCTATTTATTTAGGAGTTTTAGCAAGATGGAAAACAAAGTGCAGGAAAAACAAATCCAAGTGGAACCTAGAATTTTCCACTTTTCCTTAAATAAGTTGTTGGTATTGGAGGAGCTAAATAAAATAAATCAATCATGGTGATCATTTGTAGATTCTTCAAGCTTGGTAGTTGACTTTCCAATCAGTTCTTTGAGCAAGTAAGAAACACCCTTAGTAGTGGAAAAAGACATTCAATCACCAACCAGAAGTTCAATGAAGAGGCCCTTAGCTACAGTGCAATCAACATAAAAGAAGAAAGGAAAGAAGCTACATTTTTCTCCAGAAATCTCCTCACTAGGTCTGCTGCAAAAAGGATGCCCTTGGAGTAGACATTTGAAGCCATGGAAACCATACTAGAAGATGAGGTTGTTGATGATAAAGTAAAAGAGATTGCACAAATGCAAGAACAATGAAAAAAGGCCCATATGGTTATTGCACAATTGCAGCAAGAAAATAGGCAATTAAAAACATTATTCTAGAAAAGATAGCTAAACCTAGTGAATATGTACTAGTGACCAAAGTGACACCAACTTCTGTCAAATCCAAGGGCAAAGAAAAGGTAGTGAAAGAATATATTAAGAAGGCAAAAGTTCTAGCAACTAGAGTTACCATATCCTCATATCTAAAGTTACAAATACAAGAAGAGAATACGGAGATAGATGAGGGGAAGCTCACCCTTAACAGGTTGAGAATGCAATTGAAGAAGGCTCATAGGGATTTCTGAGTTCAAGAAGTAGGATGAAATGGCTAGGAAACAAATGAGTGATCTTTTGGACATCTATCAACCAACAATGTACAATGGAAAATATATGTTGAAGAGGTATCTTCCAATACACAGGAAAATGAAAAACATATGCAGGAAAAATATTTCTATGAGGAAAGAAATAAGAACCACCAAACAACAGTTAAAAGAGATGCAGGAAAAGATAAAGGCAAGTTGGACCTATTGGCAAAAGTAGCCAAAGTTTCAATGTTGGAAAGGGTGAAATAACAATTTTTATTTTTGCCTAGAGTATGCTTGTTTATGGGTTTGAGGTTAAAGGTGATATTTTTTGCATAAAATACCTCCTTCAAACATAGTTAGCACAAGTTCTTAAGTCATTTTTGAGGAAGCAACTTTCATAACATTTTTGTGCCCTAACTAGCATTAGGGTTAGGGTTTTTTGGTATGGAGATGAATGTTTTGCATTTTTGGTGAAAGGAATCTTGAAAGGAGTATGTGGCATGATTATCGTAGTGTTATAATCATCACCAACATGATAATATTTTCCAAATACCTCACCATCACTCAACCCATGAAAATAGACAACGTTGCAGTTTTTCAAATGGCGCTACGTTTTTGGCTATGTACGAAATTCTTGAAGTTGGAGGATTTGTGTGGTGAAAGAAATATTCTAAGGGGGAACTTATCCATGTATAGCGTTTTTTACACATGATGAAGTCATCAGGAATCTCAGGGATCGACTAAAGGTATCTCAACCATGGAGCATTGCGTTTTTTTGCTGCATTTTTGTTTTTTTTTGGCCAATTTCTAGACAATCATATTTTTGATCGAGTTACCCAAGTCAAAATATTTTGTAATTATTTTTTATTTTTTTATTTTTTTATTTATGTTATTAGTAATTGTAATAAAGAATATAATGATTCACAAGCTCGATTTGGGCTGAGAATTTAATTTAAAAATGTTTAAAAAAGGTCTAGTCAAGAAGTCCCTAGTTTTCAGAAACTAGTTCTATTTTCATTGCATAAGTTAGAAACAAAAATCCCAATGATGAATCCAGTTCATAGAGGTGGGAAAATACTTGTATTATCATATATGTGGCATGATTGTAATTAATCAAAGGTTTGGTTAGCTTCAGGATAAGAGACATTGTGTACTACACTTATTTTGATATATTTTACAGTGAATGAAGACAGGGGTGGAATTTATAGGGATTCTTGTCTTAGCTAGCTTTGGAGATGTGACTTATTTCTTTGTAATTTATATTATATAAAAATCATGCTTTGAAATGTATCCTATTTTTTATTTAAAAAATATATACTGACTCAGAATTCACTCCAAATTGTGCTATGTTTCAGTTTGCTAGACATCTATGTTTTCTGCTAAAATTGCAGTAGTGATTCATCTTGGTGTTTGATGCTCTGTTTGTAATTTTCCATTTGTATTCCACTCACCCTCCTGCAACAAATTTAGAATGAAAAAATCCAAAGAGAATACCTACCTTTCCCCTATAGAAGCTCCTCTTTCTCTTCATTTCATCATTGGAAACATAATTAGGTAGACATGATTCCAAGCCCAATTGATCTGTCTCCTTTCTTAACAGTAAATATTTGAAATTTTATACTCTACTGAGCACCATAACTAGCCTAAAATCTGAGTAATTAAAAATTCTAGACAAAGAGAGCCCTCCCTAAATCTATAAGGGATAGATTCTAGCTTACAAGTGGTTTTGTGGTTACCTTTGATTTTCTCTCCTCAGCCTAATGAAATTACAAAGTGCTAACAAAACCTATTGGGGAAGAATAAAAACCCACTTCACCTACCAAAAATATGGTTGAAAAAAAGTATAGTGAGTTTTTCCCTATCATGACGAGCAATGGAGAGGCTAGAATGAAGAACATAATCCCTACTTACCTTCCACACTTCCATGGCTTAACTCTAAGGATCTTGACACCTTCATGTTTAAATTTTTTGTTGTATATAAGACCTAGACTATACCTTTGATGAGGAAAATAAAGTTATTCCCCTATACCCTTAAAGATGTAGCCTTGCGCTGGTTTATGGGACTGCTTGGGGTAACATCACTCTTGAGCCCAAATGCAACATGCCTTCAATAGAAAGTGCATGTACTACTTTAGGTTCAAATAAACCAAGGAAGAAATATTTAGGATGACTCTTGGACCTAATGAATTCCTAGAAGACTATGAGGAGAGATTTTAACTCAGTTATAGGAGGCCAACCTGTACCCTTGATCCTAAGTCACTCAAGTTACTTCTTCTCCATGGGATCAAGGAGGATATGTTGGAAACCATCAACATGCTGCCTGGAGGAGATATCTATCAGTTATCCTACGATGAAATCAAAATTGTGTTAAAAATCACTCTAGGGTTTCCAGGAAGAAGGGTAGGGCTAGTCAAGGCTTTGTCAGTTCCTCTCCCTCCACAACATACATTAAGAATGAGATAGGTAACATGTTGGAGGATTTCAAGAGTGAAATGATGCCAACCTTTTAATTACAAATGGATACCATGCAAATCAAAATAAATCAGGTTGAATAAGAAAGGAAACTAGCCATTTTATGCCCTAGATGCACCAAAAGACACCCTAGGCATGAGTTCCCATTGAATTTCATAGAGGTCTTCCTAGTCTGTGAAGAAAAGCATGCAATATACAAATGCCCTTCTTTGTCAGGACTAAAAGTTGCTTATGAAGGGGCAGAAGGGGGGTCAGAGAAAATTTGTTTCATCAATCAAAGAAAGCCTCAAGGACCTCGACCATATCAACAAGGCATGAAATGTGTACACTACTCTTATTATAATCCAAATTAGAATGCATCCTTTCAAACTTGGTACTATTCCACTCATCCATCAACATCCACACCTCCTTCTTGGCCTTATGCTCCTCCATATCCTCCTTAACTTGTCAACCATCATTTTCAGCGATATCCACCCCAATCTTCTCAATGGGGCAACTCATCACAAGGGTGGAGGCCTCAAGTTAACCAAACTCCTGATTTACTACCTCCACCCTAACCTCTACCCAATATCACTCATACTACTCCACCGAAGAAACCTCAAATGATTTCTCAACCAAATCTGAACCCAAACAAAAAGCAACACAATAGGTCTAGAGTGGAGAGACATCTTATCCGGCTTATGTTATGGAAATCTAAGAGATTAACCTTCATTCTGTGAGAGTTATTCGAGATAACCATCTATATTCTCCACCTAAAGGGCTTGGAGAAGATAAGGAAGAGAGTGTTCCTCAAGTAAATCCACCTCCTTTTCCTGAGAGGTCAATCCACCCTAGCTAGTACGCCCCTAAAGAGGTTGAACTTATGGGATAATTGAAGAATTTTTGTGTTAACATACTCCTTATCTAGGCTATTAAATATGTTCCCATCTATAATAATCTCATCAAGGAAAAATGTTTCAAAAATCCCAAGAGAAGAAAAATATACACCCCCACCATGAATGTTGTTGGGAAATCATCTAATTTGATGCTTGGGAGGGTGATCTTCCCGAAATATCTAGACCTTGGAAACCCAATAGTGGATGTTCACATTGAGGGCCTTATAGTCCATAATATCCTTATTTATCATGGGGTTTCAATCAATGTGATGACTAAGGAAACCATGCTAAAGATAAACCTCCAAGGGGATTTAAGAAAAACCACCGTAGTGTTGTAGCTTGTAGAAAGATCCACAGTAGACTGTGAGGGAGTTGTTGAAGATGTTATGGTTTCCATTGAATATTGGGAGTATCTTACTAATTTCCTAGTTCTCTAGCCCAAAAACAAGTTTAATGTTTATCCTTTCATCTTGGAAAGGCCATGGTTAGCGACTACTGATGCTTACATTACTTATAGGGCTGGGAACATGACCATTAAGAATGGAAATTTGTCTAAACAGTTGGTATTGTGTCCTCCTATTCAACCTTCTATTGAGCATGAATTACCCTTGTATTGAGAAGAGGAGGAAGAATATGAATTGTATCACACTAGCCCCCACCCAATCGACACTCTAGATACTATTACAAGAGGGGGAAACCTAATGCAGATGACCTCATTGACCATATCCTTCAGAATCAACCTCCCACTCCCATACCAATTGATGAGTTGATGAAATAACATGGGAGTAATCTTTGGACTGACTTATGCCCTATTGAATCAAGTCTAGACCCTGTCAATATTGTAGAGTTTCGCCCATAAATTACATTAAATATCAAACCTTCTCTCTTGGCCAAAAAAGAAGAACAATTGTGCAAAGTGTTGAGGCAGCACCTGGATGATTTTGCTTGAGATTATAATGAAATGAAAGATGTGCATCTCTCAATTTGTACCCACCATATTTACATCAAGGAGGTATGAAAGCTTGTCCAACAACCCCAGAGAAGGATGAATCAAGATCTTAAGGACATTTTGAAAGAATAATTGCAAAATATACTGGATGTAAGGTTCATATACCCCATTTCATATAGTGAGTGGTTGTCACCTCTTGTTTTAGTTCCTAAGAAGAATGGGAAGTGGAGGATCTGTGTTGATTAATGGGAACTCAACAAGGCTACAAAGAGGGACCTTTTTGGGATAGGGTCCAAAAGGACAAAACATAGGCCTAGCCTAGAAAATTGTCAAATTGTAGCAAGAAATGAGGGTTTGTGAGAAAATGAGGAATTTGAAGGATATCAGTGATGGGAAGTGTTTAATAGGGTACATTAAGGATAGGGGAAGGTATATGAATATCAGGATACAAGTTTTGATGATTATTTGACCATCCAAGAGACATTACCTTCAAAACCCTAGGAGAGGGAAATGAACCTTACCTAGGCACAACTGAAGCATGAACAAGGTGTAAAATGACCCATTGGAACCTGACATGATGATGACAACCCTCTGAATGATGGTATACTTAGCTGAATGGTGACATTTTGACAACTTTGAAAGGAGTGAAAAGAAACCCTAGACATAATACCTAGTGACCAAATTTTGCTTGAAGACTCACTGAAATGACAAAATTTGACCTTGACACCTTAAAATCACTTTGTAAGATCATGTTTGATCACTGGAGGAAAGTTTCAAAGAGTGAGACTAACAGGAGGATCAACACAAGTTAGAGTGGGAGTAATTGTGCTGCAGAGCACTGTCTCTAAGCCAATGGTGCTTTGCAGAGCACTGTCCCCTGGCCAAGCCTGCACTGGTGCCAGAGAGGCCAATCAAAAGACCTATAACCTCAATTTTTTGACCAAAAACACTTCAAAAATACTAAAATAATATCAATGAAAGCAAGTAAATTCTACTATGGTGTATTATGATGAGGATAAACTACCCAAAACAATTATTTTCCCCAGTGGAGTCACCAATTTGTTATGTGGAATTTTGCATCTACGGATAAAAAAAACTTCCCTAAGTCGATAACTATGCTTAGAAAAACAGAATTAAAGAGTTTAACCTTTTTCTATACAAGATAAATAAGACAAGGGACCTACTTTTTATCTTTTGCTTCCCTTTGTCTCCTTTGAATAGCTCCCATCACTCCTCGAATTTAATCTACTCTATCAATACTTGCAATCATAAACAGAAGACAAAAACCAATCAAAGCAAGAGATATATCTACTATAAGAA